>QVAJ01000054.1:3724078-3746839 GCA_003546035.1 Mixornis gularis
ATTGTTAAACAGACAAAAGTGTTAACTAAATTTCAGTACCTGACTGAATTAAATCAACCTGACTTAATTTTTTGAGTGCCACTCTACACATCTTTCCAGTACTTGAATCACAGGAGGGAGAATAGTTGAAATTTTTAATGTTTAATGCAATTTTCTGACAGGTGCTAGTTGAAAAGAAAATAAAACATCTGTGGGAAAGAAGCAGAGAATGAGGCATCTGGGAGAAAGAGCATATGTTACCTTTATACCTCACCTGACTTCTCTTGGATACAGATGAGCTTAAGTTGGAAATTGAAATTAATTTTTTCAAAGCTTCTCTCTTGTATTGTCACRAGAGAGAAAGAAAAAGAAAGCCTTTCCAAAATTCATGCCTTCCTTTAAAAATAAGCTCAGAAAAAATATCACTGGGAAAAAAAATAAAGATTCTGGTAGTTTGCTGTGCTATCTTTATTCACTTCCATGTTTCCCCTCACAGCCAAACTGTAACAGCACTGCAGCTGAGTGCTTCTCTGCATAACTCTTTTCTACCTATCCAGATAATTCACATATTCACCAACATCTGAAATGCYCTCAGATACTAAGCTAATTTTTGTCTTCAAAGCTAGATCTAGTTTAGGGAAACAACCTGCAAATCCTCATGAATACGCTGTGAACCCCTTGTCTCCTTTGAGGACCACACTTCCAACAGATATCCATATTTTGTCTCTTTCTAACTCTACATGGATCACAATTCATTGATATTTCTGTCCACACCTCATTTAACAATATTTGCAAAGATGGTGATTATCACATTGGATAGCTATTGCTCCTGTTTGCRTACATTATTTTTTGATTACACCTTGCAATTCTGTTTCATTTCTTATGAGCTCTAAAAGTATACCTGCTATACGTTTACAGTGTCATTTATTAGACTTGATCCTTGAAAGCCAATTTCCTGCATGGTTTTGTGCAAGGTAACAATGATGGRGATATTTTTTATCCTCCAAATCCTCCTCCAGAAACATGTTTATCAACCCGACTTAAGAAAAGGTTTCAAACAGATGTAGATGGTAGGTGAAATTCTAATTGGAGACCCTTTCATGAGGAACTAGGTGTAGTAAGGAAGTTACACCCCAGTCTGATGCAGTAAGATAAAGCAAGAGAAATTTAATTTCTTTGCAAAACTCAGCTTGGAGCCTCAGATAGAAGGGGAGTTTTGCACTGATGTGGGGGATAAAAAAAATCAAAACAAGAGAAAAATGATTTATTCATTCATTGTAAGTAAAATATCTATTGTTTCTTAATATTTTCTAAAGCCAAATATTAGCTGAAAGGACAGGCATCACTGGAGTCATACTTGCAGTGTAATGTAAAGCTTGTGAAGGAAATGGATTTTCTTCTGACATCATCCAGTTAAATAACAGAAAACTTGAAGGCTACATTTAATTTACATGGATTTGGGCTGTCACTGTAACTAGAAGCAAAGACATGGTWGTTCAACAATTAGAATACACCTCTGCATTTCAACTCTTAATTCTATTATCAATATATTCCTGTTTTGTCCTGGTAGTGGGAAAGCCCAAAAAAGCCCTGTTTATAATACATCTGGTTTTACTCTCAACAACTAATAAGAAATGATGAACATTTTTAAAGCATGATTCAGGATAATGTCAGTAAATTAGAAAGCGTTCCARGAAGAACATAGGTTAAAATGTCTGTCCTTGTGACCAAAACACTAGAATCAATAGCTGTGCTGTTTTAAAAATTCTGCATTTAAAGTGTGTAGCTATGATGAAAATCCAGATAACTTCCACCCTACTGTTGGGAATAGCCAGTCTTTTTAACAYATTAATCAGAGTGGGAAATTAGCATTATAAAAAGAAAAATGCTTCTTTTTGTGAAGTAATAGCATTAGAAAAGAAAGCCCAAATACTGTCTTAAAACAGCTAACAGTTTTTAATCTGCTGTTGTTGGGACCTTTGCCAAAAGATGTGCAAAAAAAATACCCCAAACTCTACAGAAGGATCCTTTTAATTAGTCAAGATCTAGACTTGTATACAAGACATGAACAAAAAGACACACAACTTTTCCTGCACTATTTTGTAAATTAAYCATTTAATGTATAACCTAGGTGGCTGTTTGCCTCTCTCCATGATTGGTACTTTATAGTTGTCAGCATTTATTATAGTACATTAACACTGCAATTCCTTAATGATCTGGAATAATGACCCTCTAATAGSATCAGGGGACATTTAAAGTTCCTCTTTTCATATAGTTTGAAGTCTCTTATGAACAGAACAATCAAAATTCATTGCCTAAAGGATCTTCTGTAGTTGGACATTCAGGATCATTTGCAATCATTGTTGGTTAAGGTGAGACTTTTAAGTGCTACAGAAACTAYGTAGCTCAAGTTGACCATGGTCAGCGTGTCACTTGGCCTGTTGAGAAAGGACTATTAGCAACAAAACTCCACTGCTGAAAGTTGTCTGCACAAAATGGTACCTTGCTGATATGGGACACAATCGTAATTGCTACTTATTCACAATTTAATAACTACTGTAACTGGTCCTACAATAAACTCTCCCAGAAATGGCAAATATTCAGCACACTTATTTTCAGGCTAGCAAAACAGTGAAGCCATTACTGTTAGCTTAAAAAAAAAAAAGTTAAATATTTGTGGTAGTATGTAGTRTAGCTGAATGCTCTCAGATAACCAGTAAAATATGCTTTCATAGTTTCAATCAGCAAATAAATAATTTGTAATGCCATAAAGAAAATATTCCAACAGATAGCTATAGCTCTCAAGAATTCAATTTATTTTATTTGCTTTCCAGTATGTTTAGATATTGCATCTTGTAAACTTATCTATATTGCATGTTGGTGCTCAGGTATTTGAGGGGTAGGAGCTATGCTGCAGCGGTGGCCTCTATGGGGAGAGGGCAGGAGCTTCCCTGTACCTGACATATGTGGTTCCAGTCAGCTCCAGTGGTCACACCATAAGACACACCAGAGCTCCTCAGCCAAGGTGGTGTCGCCTCTCTGATATTACATTAGAGAAAGGATTAAAAAATGCTGCATGGAAGTCATGAGAGAAATAGTGAAAGAAACAGCCCTACAGACACCAGGACAGTGGAGAAGGAGGGGAGAAAATTATTCCAAAGGCGATCCTCCAAAAGCAGAGATTCCACTGAAAGTTGTGGAGAATCACAGAATCATACAATGGTTATAGTTGGAAGTGACCTCAAAGGTCATCTAGTTCTAACCCCTCTGCTGTGGRCAGGAACACCTTTCACTACACYAGGTTGCTCAGGGCTTTATCCAGCCTGGCCTTGAACCAGGGATGGGGAATCCACAGCTTCTCTGGGCAACCTCTTCCACTGCATCATTTAAATCACAGTAAAGAATCTCTACCTAACATCTAATCTAAGCCTACTGTCTTTCAGTTCAGAACCATTGTCCCTTATCACTATGTGCCCTTGTAAAAAGTCCATCTCCAGCCTTTTTTAGGCTCCCTTCAAATACTAAAAAGGCTGCAGTAGGGTAGCCTTCTCTTCTCCAAGCTCATAGTCCCAATTCTCATAGCTTGTCCTTCTAGGAGAGGTGYACCATCCCTCTGATCCTCCTGGGRGCCTCCTGTGAACTCTTTCCACCAAGTTGATGTCCTTCCTGTGTTGGTGACCCCAGAGGTGGATGCAGCACAGCAGATGGGGTCTTCTGAGAGTGGAGAGGGGCAGAATTTGCTCCGTGGCCCTGCTGGCCACGCTGTTTTGGATGCAGCTCAGGACGTGGTTGTTTTTGTGGGCTGCAAACACACACTGCTGGCTCTTATCCAGCCTTTCACCAACCCGCACCCTAAAGTCCTTCTCCAAAGGGCTGCTCTCAATCTGGTCATCCCCCAGCCTGTGTTGATAGTGGGGTTGCCCTTATCCAGGTGCAGCACCTTCCACTTGGTCTTGTTAAACCACATGAGGGCCTCAYGTGCCCCCTTCTTGAGCTTGTGCTGTTCCCTCTGGATGGCATCCCAAGCACCAGGTGTTTCAACAGCATCATTCAGCTTGGAGTCAGCTGCAGAGTTGCTATGGGTACACTTAATCTCCCTATCCACGGCATTATGGAGTTTTTGAATAGCATCAGAAGCAGTTTGGATTCTGAGGGACAGCACTTGTTATCACTGTCTATCATGACTCCATTGACCCTGCCCTCTGCATGCACCTGTCCAGCCAACTCCTTATCAACCAAACAGTCCACCAATCAAACCTATACATCACCCATTTAGAGAAAGATATTTTGGGGAACCATGTCAATGGTGCTACAGAAGTCCTGATAAATATCATCTGTAGCTCTCCCCTTGTCCAGTGTTGGAATCACCATGCCATAGAAGGCCACTGAGTTGGTCAAACAGGATTTTCCCTGGGTACAGCTGAGTTGTCTCTCCTGAATCACCTTGCTATCCTCCATGTGCCTTAGCAGAGTTTCTGAAAGGATCTTTTTCATGATTTTCCCAGGCACAGAGGTGATGGGTTATTAGTTCCCAGGGTCCTCTTTTTTATCCTTTAGAAAATAATGTAAAATATAAAATGTTTATATTTTACTGATTGAAGACTTAAGGTACCCTTGTTAAAGGAAGAGCACATCTGGATTAAACAGGCAGTAGATGGCTGAATAAAAAGTGATCGTTCTTTTGTCCTCATATGTGCCTTGAACCAACTTTTTTAGATGTTTTCCAGAGCTTCACAATCTCCACAAACATATATGGGAAGATTGGGCTATACTGATTGACTACCTTATGCAATTTTTCTAACAATACACTTCTCATAGCTGTAAAAATAATAAAATATTTCACATCTAATACTTACATTGGAGTACTTATGTCTTAAAGAATCATGCAATTCTAAATACATCATATGTCTCTGCTTTAGTTACTGCCTTTAAAAAACAAATACGTGTTTTACAGTGAATATACACTTCCAAGGCAAATTACTCTTAAAAGTAATTGGAATGTTATTATCTTCCAGCAATTTTTAATTGTTTAAATGAGATTAAAATCAATCTAGGTTTATTTTGTGCTGTTACCAAACTATGCACCTGAATGCTCAGTGATACATTCTAATTAAGTCAATGTGACTTGTAATGCTGTGCTCAACAAGGTAAATCCGGTGCCGTAGCTTTCTGTTATAGATTCATGAACCCTTTGAAAATTTATTTTACCTGCAAATGAACTAATGAACTTTCTCTCATTATAAGTCTCAAACTGAATGCACTTCATTTTGAATTGTTTCAACATTCATCAAAGACAATTTAGTACTTCATCTTTGAGAAAGAGAGCATGCCTGGCAAAGAAGTTAAWTTTTTTTCTTTACTAATCAACATTTCAAACAGTCATTGAGGTATCTGGATTTCGCAACAATTTATTGTGGAACAAATTTCAGAGGGGAAAGAAGAAAGGAGACAAGATAAATGACAAGAGCTCAGAGACCATGCACTTTATAGTAGCTTGGAAAGAAAAGCAGTTAGGCTCTGAAATGTACCTTTCTCTCCTCAAGCTCCTGAATTTTTTGTTTCCTGAATGAACTGTACTGCTATAAAGAGATTTACTTTGGTGTTCAGGGGACCCAATGCACAGAGGTATTTACAAAGAACACTACAAGGTTAGGCTGAAATGGTTTGGCAGCACATCTGTCTATACGAAGAAATGTCCATTCACRTGTGTTATTCTGGCTTCAGATGCCGGAAAATTGTTGCTCTTTCTCTCCCCCCGCCCCCCCCCCCTTCCCCAATCCTTTTTAAAATTGTGATTCTGAGAGGAAACTAAGTCAGCTAAAAATCCAAGATCACATCTGGATAATCAAATGGTTGTTACAAACCTTTGCCAAGTAACTAATGACAGATTTAAATTAACTGGTAAATAAGTACTAGAAAACACCTCGAGCATAGTAGCAAGATTTCAGGCCTTTGTAAGTAAAATGTGAGCTCATGTGAGAGCTACAAATAGATAGGTGAACTCTTTTTGGCCATACTGGTGCCCATGAAATGATATCGTCACTATGTTTTGCTTCTGTCTCATTGCTTTGGGATGTTTGACTCTTTTATTTGGACTTGTTTTCTACTAAACAGGAAGCCCCAGATCTCCTGGCTTAGCCTTTTGACATCTGTGACACGAGTCTGATACTTCATACCCCTTCTAATACTGGAGTAACTTAACCTAGGCTGAGGCTTGATGGCTGGGTGTCTTCAAGGTGGCTTAAACAACAGCTAATCATAGATGCAATAAATTAATCCAAATGCAATAAATTACTATAGATACAACAGATGACCTAACAAGTCAGAAGGCTGTAGATATAAAACAACTTGCTATAGGCTGAATTAGGTCTTTGAAGGAAGAAATTCAACTTCCCAATATATATTCCATGAGGGTTTGTCTATAAAATGTGCAGACCTGTGTTTTGACTATCCACAAGTCTTGAAGTAGCCTTTGCTACTTTAACATTGCAAATAATTGCAAATCAAAGGTAAACATGAATTTGTGGTCTGAAGTTTAATCACTTTACACTCTTTCTGGGGACTTTTTGTCCTGAAATATCCAGACATCCACATAGTACCATGGTCACACAACCATATTCACAAAAAATTCATATGGATTATATTAGTAGTTCAGAATCATTCCTTATGCTAGTTGCTATTCACACATTTAGATGTAGTCCTTTTGATCCTCACTTTGCAGATGACATCTCAAAAATTTTATATTGGATTTCACTTTGTGCTCCTCGGCTGTACACAGAACCAACATGTAATCTTACAAACTATCATGTATCTGGATTAAACCAAAAGGCTTGCCATTGGTACTGAGATCAGCCAGATAGGAACTTTCTAARTTTTGAGTATTAAAAATCAGTTATTTTTTTATTGTTGCACACTGGTCACTCAGAGGATTTTTCCTCTAATCGACTGCCCTGAGCATTGGGTAAACAGAGCTTTTACCATAAACAGTGATTACATGTTCATCAGATATCCCTGCTTATTTGATGTATATGTATTACTTTATTTTATATGGCTGTATCCTTATTGGAAGTCCTTATGTGGTTCTTTGGGATCTGTCTTCAATGTCCCATGTCCTTTTCAGGTATTTACTCCTGGACCCCTGAATGTGAGTAAGTGCAGTATCATTGTCTTGCACAACTTCTGCTTTGTCAGCCTAGCAGAGCTGAGCTGGCATCCTGCTTGCTGTTTTCATGACTCATGTTTGCCTAAGTTACATTCTTTATGTAATTCTTCAAGGTTGTGCTGTTCTGTTCTACTTGTCCTTTTCAGAGTGAAATGCTGTTCTGTTCTACTGCCCTTCAATTGCCACTGTGAACCTGCATTTGAGCTCAAAGTMTACATCTATGCTCAGTTCGTTCAAACACTTCACATGCTCCGTCAGCACATGTGTTTAGACATGACTAACAGAAGATGCCTCTGATGAAAGAAAATGCAGTGAAAATGACAAAAAATGAAAAAGTGAAATGACAAAAAGGMATGGAGCTACATAGGAAAATTGTTGTTTTTTTGGTTTTTTTAAATTTTTATTCAACTTACATGTTTGGGTTTTTTGGAAGATTTTGGACAAAATAACCCTGGACAAACTTACATTTCATCACTCATTCATTCAGAAGGAGAAAATTTTTCTTTTTGCCTTCAGCTGAAGATTGATCTGTAGTATCCTGGAAGTGTAGAARGCTTCCATTGACTATAGCAGGTCTTAGATGCAACTCTTTGGCAGCTAGAGAACAAATGCTCTGTTATGCAAACTTAATACAGTACCGATGTTTAAAATCCAGAACCACTGTGCATAAACACAAATTGCTTCTGCAAACAGGGAGAATACGTTATGGAACTCTTGGGGTGTGAGGTATCTCCCAGAATATTTGGCAACAAGTTTATGCCCAAATGGTAACCTTTAACCTACTCAGGACAGGAACCGCTTGGTTTACAAGCCTGGCATGTGGTGGCTTTGATTTTATCTGTGTTTTATGCCTGTTTTGAGATGGCTTTAAAACTTTTTTTAACCTAACTTAATTGAACTATTTTATTTTGCCTCAAGAATATCTTAATTTGATACAATTCAAACCTCTACCTAATCAAGAAAAACTCCTAAGCATTTCAAACTTGAGAAAGCATTTTTAAATGTACACCTAAGCTATTTTCATGGGGACTAATTAGTGTAAAATCAGTTGCATGAAGAAAAGGCTCAATAGCAAATTAATTTCTACCTCTATATAATATTAAGTAGGTATTTGTTCTAAAACCTTATTTTTGTTTTCAATTCTCAGTTAGRTTGTCTCACCCTTTGAGACTTTGAAACATGCAGGAGCAACAAAGGTTTTCCTTTAACAGAAAGCAGTTTCTCTAAGATCCAGAAAGGTGACTTTTTTCAAAGAATAAAGTTAAACTGTATTCAATACTTGATGAGTCTTCTTGTGTGCTCTACCTTTATCATCATTGAAGTATGCTTAAAAAATCACTAAAGTCAATCAATTCTTTAAAGATTTAAACATTACTGTACACATCAAACCTTTTTTTATTCACATAAAAATACGTGTATAAGAATAAGGGAAAATATCAGCCTAAAGTAATTATGCAGATATTTGATTTTCTGTTTTGAACAAGAAATGTCAGAAAAAAGGTAATATGCTAATTGAAGTTTATTCCCTCCTCTTGATCTTAGGAAACACACATGTGAAACAATAACATTGGGATATACAAAAGCTTTTGTGTAACTTTAAGGTGTTTTTAGATTTTAAGTAAAATCAAGCTGAATTTCTGAGTGAAAAAGGGACACATTTAGGGATGCCGAATACCGTAAATATTTTTTCTTTTTTCTCCAGTGTGATGTGAGATCTAATAGCAGCACTGATCTGAATTTGCAAACAATCTAGCAAACGTTATTCAAAAACTAGCAAACCTGCTTAACCATTTTGTCTGCATCTAAAAGGCAGTTTCTATGTATTGATCTCATATGTAATATAGTTTGACATCTAAATCATGATTGCTTTGAAGTGTCTGACCAGACCAAGATTAGTGAACCATTGAAAACAGAATCCACAGCCAAAATTGTGTCTGACTTGGCACCAAATACCAGGGGTTTTTATGCTTTCAGTTGTCAAGGGCATTTTGAGTTTCTGTTCCAAATCACATTAAGATGTGACATTTTGTACTGTAYGTATTGTTAAATTGTATATTTTGATTCCTGTGAATTATCAATAGCATGCTTGGCATACTAAAAAAGCTATGATTTAGGTTTTATCTAGAATGGCATTCTAGGYAAAGGCTCTCACTTTGAGAAGTAATCAGTACCTGAATTGACAGATATTTCGGTTAAGAGYGTACCATCAGCTATATCCACTTGAATTCAGCAGATATATTACTACAGCTTTAATTATTGTTCTACATTTAATTCTTTCACGCTGAAAAGTAGCTATTCACATAACGTATGTCTGCAATGTGTGATCTGTCAGAAAGGTCAAGACCAGCTCCAAAGAGGCACATTTGGGTTCACAGACCAGCCCTACAGGGTAACTAACAGCTTCATGGACCAGATTCATGCATTACTATGGAGGGACTGAGCTGGCTGAAGACCATGTGGAGGACCTTGCAGTGCTACTTGCCTTGCTTGAATTGACCCTTACTTCCTTACACATTGCCTCATGGTTGCTTGAGGAGGATGACATATTGTTGATAGGAAAATTGACAAGATCTTAACTCAAAACCAAATTTTTACAGACAAAAATTTCCAGTGCTTTTCACTGTAAAAACTTCTTTTGGTTTAGTTTCAAATATTTTGCAGGCTACTAGGAAGTAATTATTACAATGAGAAGAGCTATGGAGTAACCTTCCACTACTGATTGTCTATGCAGAAGACAACGCCAAAAGTTCTATCATAGGAGGGGCTGGAAGTGAAATGCAAGTCCAACATAACTCAGTAGAATTCATTAGTTTTGCTAAGGGACCAAAATACTAGCTGTAGACAGGTCAGAATTCAGAGATTATATGTGGAGTATTACTGAAAATTCTCTGAATATTTAAGATGAATATATACAYGCAATGTTGTCAATGGCAATGAGCCATCCTAAAGTCACATTTATTTCTTTTGTTATTATTCTAGGTTTACTGTTTATTTGTTGTTTAGTCAAAAATGAGATATTTGTGAAGATTTAGCAACACACTAAAAACAAGGAGCAGTATCAGTAAATACATGGAAAACATAGTCAACACAATGAATTCRGGATTTATTGATGTCTTGACTAAGAATATGATTTAAATCATCTGTTAAGCCAACTCAAAGTAGAAAAATAAGCATACATAATTCAGCTTTAGCCCTAGTTTGTACGGATGAAGTTCAATTTAGTAAAAACTCAGTCCCAGACATAATTTTACACATCTAAGTCAACAGACTTACTTGCAATACAAAAGGAATAATCAAATCATATTTATACACCATTCATTAGTTCTCATAGCATCAAGACGATCTCCATTCTCTCAGTAGTTAGAGCCAGTAATATCCAATTTTTGGCATAGTGGGCAGCCAAAAAGAGGTTTTGCTCAAAATCTGCTGTCTTCTAGCCATGCTTTGTACCTGTAGATAGTTTTTCCTGCTCCAGCCAGGACAGGGTTAATTTTTGCAGTAGCCAGGAGGGGCAGTTGTTCTACACCACCTCACATCAGTGCTGGCGTGTCTGTTCTGGAAGCAGTTCACTAATACCAGGCTTCATTTCCTGAGAATCCTTCCTCCTCTTTCTCATATCTTCTGTCATTAGTATTGCTGCCGATACTGTCTGTTATCAAATGTTGCCAGTAAATTTTACTTATTTTGACAATGATCTTTAACTTTTGTGCCTCCCATTCTCCTTTCCAGCATGCAGAATGGAGGAGGTGGGGGAAGAGTGAGGGAGCAGCACATGATTTGGAGTGTTTCACTGGGAATGCTGAACTGGGGAATGTCCATCCTGAACCATGACCACAGTGCTTTTGCAGATTAGTGAAATACAGGTTTTGTGCTTACTTATGTAAACCTCCATTTCTATTGGACACTSCTGCCAAGATTAGAAAAATAATTAGCATCTGCAAGGATGATTTGGTGTTACATGTAAAAGTGAAGTTAAACCTGCTGAGCACGTCCATGCACGGTCTGCAGACTGTCAATTTGATTGTGTCCTTCTTACACAGATAAGCTACTGTCCTGCCCCCCTTCACCAAAATTTTGGTGCTTGCTGTATTTCAAGTGTTATGTTGTTCTAAGTACATGCATATTAACTGAATATGGTTATAATCACTTTACATTCAGACATTATTACCATATGCCTGTAAAAAGTAATTGTACCACATAATTTCTTAATGGAMTAACTATATGAGATGGGGAAAATGTTAATAAATATCTGCTGGTGCAGAATGTACAGGAGTACTCTCTCTATGCATGTGAACTTCTCTCTGGGTAAAGATTCTTACTGACATGCATGCATAATTGTGTACATAAGCATTCTTTCCACATGTTGTGCATAATGTGTGTGTTGATGTAGTCACATATATTTGTAGGCAGCTGTGCATATGTTCACAGGTGTGGGTTGGCCTTGCTCAAATATGTAAGGGATAATTGGTCAAAAAGAAATTTGATCCATCCTCTGCGGCTAGATGGAGTTATAGATAAAGGCGCTAATTTCACTGTATTTTAAAATATAATGTTTTAGTAATGTATGCCTACTGTATCATGGGTTATTCTGTGAGACTTCCAAATGAAATTGAGCACTGCTGATTGGAAGGATGGATTTCTTGTTTTGTCTCATGGGCGGAGAAGCACAGTTGGTTTTACAGAAAGTGCTCACAGAGTTTAATTAAAACATGCCCTGAATTGACTTAGTCTTGAACTATATTACAGGAATTATTGAAATTGTAAATAAGTTAAATTAATTTCTATTTACCTACTTGTTTGGCAAATACAAATGCATTTAAAATATTATATTTTACATTTGAGCTTTATATTTTAAAAAAATAACATTGTTGTATGCAATTCTCCATCATGGATAATATACTGTATTTGATCAAACATGGTTAAGAATTTTTAAGCTCATTATTCAAAGTAGGTGCAGAGATTGAAAAACCCCAATGAATTAGTTTAAGAAAATATCTCTGGTATTTCTTTAAAATTAAGATATTCTTCCTAGAGAAATTGTTCTCTCTATCTTTAAAGAAAAAAAACACCTGAAGAAAACACTGTAGAAGGTTGGGTTTAATTTTTAGCTTATATTTACAGAACATTTTTGGATATATTCAGCTCTGCAGGAAGATTTTGGATTCTAAAAACAGCTGTAGATGTGTTTAGATTCTTGTTTTATCTGCAGTTTTCCTCCTATCACAGATGAAATATTTGGGCAGTGATGCCTATAGTACCAGAGCTCAGGTGATAAAAAAAGAAAAGTAAAATCAGGTGGGAGGAAGATATTTAAGCTGTTACTAAGACTAGATAGAGGAACCATATCCATACTTCCAAGGAGGATCCCTTTCACAGCTGCCAAAGGCATAGTTAACAATTTGGAGGGCTTTTCTAAGGATTGGTTATCTCTGGCACCAGCCACTTAATTCCTTTAAAAACTAGAAACTGGCTTCTGCTTCTGAGTCTGAGAAGAGGTAAAATCTGATGCAAGATCTGTTGTCTTCCCTGAGGATCAAGAAGCGTATCAAAGTTTTACAAGTGATGGTAGGAGCTTTGTCTCATTTTAGCACCTACAGGTTGTGAATCTAAAGGCAAAGTGTGGCAGCCGTAAGTACAGGTCAYCCTTTACATAATACTTTTTTGTGGAATTTAACTCTTCTGCCCAYTAACACACAAACCAAGTGTTTTCAGTCTTTTCCTGTGAGAGTCCATCCATCTGTATCTGACTTAGATTTGAACAAGTTACCAGAGGGTTAATTACAATCCAGCTGATCCTTAGCTGTTTACATCTATGGTCTTTGCTTATTGCAAATATAAAGTGAGATAAATTGAGATAGTTTATCCCGTTTTCTCTGAGAAAAAAAGTTTGCCTCTCTGCCAGCTTATCTGATATTAATCTACAYAGAAGTGGGAGATAGACCATATAGATCCACATACCTGTTTGGTTTTTTATATTATATACAGGTGTATTTACAGGAATGTATGCATACCTGAAGCAAACATACATCAAAAACATTGTTAAATGTTTTCTTTCATTCCTTGCTCTTGGTAAGATTATTCCATCTTTTATTAGTTATGTCTACTCTTACTAGTATTACTTACTAGTCATGCAAACGTTGACTCTACAGACTGAAAACATTAATATCTCTTAGCACTCATAGATTMTGATATCGATTACACTAGGGAGGGCTAATGAGTTAATTCTACATGTGCTTCAGTTCYACTGGAATCAAAATTATACTCAGAGTGCCACAATCAACTTGTATTTAACCAGTGTATGAAAATGAATATAAGAAATTGTGAAAAATTGGCAGATGAGTTTGGAGTTTAGACAACAAATTCTATAGGTTGTTTAAAATACTGTCTCAGTCTACATTGAGACCATCCTACAGAAAGAAGCTTCTTCCCAGGGAATTTCATAATGTGTTCTATTATCGCTTGGTTACAAATTTACCTCTGTGCCAACTTCTCAGCCACAGCAGTTTAGAAAGCAGCTGGTGTGTCTGAAAAGTGTCAAGATCTGTATTACCACATAGTGCAGCTAGATCTTACTGATATAAACTTGCAGAGCGACTAAGCTGAAATTAAGTGAAACATCCTTACTTTCTTTCGGGTTTCAAAAGACAGCTGTTTTCCTGCATGTGTTCAGTAATGCACAGTTGGCTAATATACAGATATTATTAGTCCAAACAATTGTATCATTTGAAAACAAATCTAAAGAAACCAAGTCAAATGCCTGTAGAACTGAAAACATGAAAAAAATCTCTGCATGAGCTGAGACTTTTCCAAAGAATTGTAGTATGATGAAAATTCGATTACTTTTAAGGGGAAAAAATCATCAGGAGGATTATCAAACACTGGAAGAGGCTTCCTGAGAGATTATGAAATATTAGTCCTTTGGGATATAAGATGCTGATTTGACAAGACCCTGAAAAATCCGCTCTTCATCTTTCCTGCTCTGAGCAGGAGACTASGCTAGAAACTTCCAAATCTTCCCCTCAATCTACATAATGCCATTATTCTGAGGTTATAAATGACAGCTGGGCAAACCATAAAAAAAACCTCAAACCACATCAGCAACCTCTAATATAAATGCACTCTGGGGTAAAAATGAAAGTGACAGAAGTTCTTTTTATGTGAGCTCAGACTCTTCCCACCTAAGGACGATCCTGTGTAACTGAGGCAAAGTAATCCTGAGGGGCCATACCCCACTGTGAGGGAGCTACTGTACTGGCAATCTGCACGTTTCTCCACTCTCCAAATCCTGTGTGAGGAACAGCTATTAGTGGATTTTGCTACTAGTTGGTGATCCTTGCTTTTGTTATGGCCTCACAATGCCACTCACAGTCAAAACAGTTTAGGAGAATCCTCATGACATATTCAATTCAATCAGGGGGCAGGACACTACATGTGTGTTTTATGATCCTATAATCTTTTAATTCCCACTCCTTGTATCTGCCAGTTTTCTGTGTGTGCTGATGGGAGATAGCCAAGGTTTAGGCAATTACTGTGTTTGGCACTAAACAGCTCATTCTCTCATGTTAATGATAGTACCTGTCATAGAGGAGACCAGTTGAAAAGCTCCATCTCAGCTCAGTAAATGTCCCCCAAGTAGATCACCACAATATTCAGTAGTTTTGGATCCAGCGATACATCCAGTGTGTTTTTCAGACAGTGGGCAAAGAAAATGTTAGCATGAGGTTTTTTAGACAGCACAACTGAAAATTTTGTTGAATATAGGGAAGCAAGGGCATACCTCCCATGCCTATTTGTGTGGGTTTTGGCTGGGGTACAGCTAACTTTCTTCACAGGAGCTAGTATGGGGCTGCATTTTTGATTTGTGCTGAACACAGGGTTGATAATACAGAGGGTTGTTATTTCTGAGTAGTGCCTACACAGACCAAGACCTTTTCTGCTGTTGGTAGTGCCATGCTGGTAAGGTATGGGTACATGGGAGCCTAGGACGAGACACAGCTGAACAGGTGACCCAAACAGACCAAAGGGACATTCTGTACCATATGACATCATGCTCAGTATACAAAGTGGGGGGAAAAGGGGAATGGTGGGGGAACATTTGAACTGATGGTGTTTTTCTTCCCAAGTCTCTGTTATGTTCACCTGGAGATGGCTGAATACCTGCCTGCCTGTGGTGAGTGGTGAATTAATTCCTTATTTTGGATTGCTTGTGTCTGTGACTTTTGCTTTCCCTATTCAATTGTCTTTATCTCAGTCCATGACTTCTCTGGATTTTCCTGGCTTTTACCACTCTGATTGTCTCCCCAGCCCTGTTGGTGGGAGAGTGAGGGAGTGAGTGGCTGCATGGGGCTTGGCTGATGGCTGGGTTAAACCACAGCACCGTTGCTGCATCTGTCTGAAATAAAAGTACTCATATTACCAAATATAAATCAGAACTGAGGTTTATACAGTACATGTGTTCTGGAAGGATTCATTTGCTACATACTTAATAAAGTGGTCCTTTTTCAAATTTTATATACTATGGCTGGATGAGAATACTTATTACCAAAGCATAGAAGAGCCTTTTCATCTGATTCTTATAAATATTTGCACTTAGCCAGTGAAGAATAAATATTGTGAGTCAGGAATTGGAAATTGGAGTAATAAAATTATAGGAAATGATTGTATAAATCTAAATCATGGTTTGTTAGAATTTGGAGCATTAGTCAACAGAGAAAAAGGCAAAATTCATTGAAAGATTTTTTTGCTTTGCATGACTTACTCTGCTGTGTCATTTGACATCTGTTTTGGAATAGGGCTATGTAAAATTTTTGAAGAGGAAAACACAAATACATCATTACTTTGACAAGATATAGCTGTGTCCTATTCACCATATGCACATTACTTATCAGCCACAGAAGGAGAGTTCATACAATATGGTTATATCAATGAGTTATTGTTGCTTAAAAACTCTGTTTTCTCATGATATATATAAATTTTTATGGCAGTTATATGAAATTTAGATTTTTTTAAATAATTACTGTGGCACGCTAAGGGTTTTTAACTAATCGACTACATTATCTATGCCTTAATAAACCCATGCTAATTGTTTAAATACTTTGTAATTTCCTATTTTTTACTTTCTACTTTCTTTTTCTTTATGTATGTATTTAATTTTTAATATCATAAGCATCTCTTGTTTGGGGTAAATCTTTTTCCACTGGGATCTGGTACTTACTACATGCCTGCTTAACTAACACGTATCTTTTCATATTGTATGTGTACATTTTTAAATGAAATTAATATTCCTGTGAAACTTAGGAATTCTTTAATGCTGTTCTTTATTTAAAAAGCCTTCTGTGTGCAAGACATATAGAGGGGAGATGGACCAGTAAAATGCTTTTTGGCATTTTGCACATCAGCAGTTAACCAGCGTCAATTTGATTATTTCCTCCACATGTTGAAACACAGCTCAGGGCATTAAAGTCATTCTCCAGTGATTGGGACAAAAGTAGGTTAGTAGAGTGGGTTGCTAGGAAACCAGTGTCAGTGTCATCTATGACCTTGCAGAGCATAAAGAGACCATATAGATTTATTGAGCTCYGTGGCACATTGTCCAAGTCCTCTCCTGGCTGTCTTACTCTATTTCCATCTGCCATCATGCTGTTGTGCTCCCTCACACATGGACACATGCCCTCCACCTCAAAAGCAGCCATGTAAAAAGAGAAGTATCTCTGCTTTTTCAGATTTCCTGAAGCTTTGCTGTAATGATTCTGTTGCATTAAGCTACACCATAGTCTCTTAGCTAACTAGACAGAGAAAACAGCATAAGCAAAACTGCATCCTTTTAACAGCTGGTTTCATTATTCTGTGGCTATGAGAAATATCAGTTCTGCTGGAAGCAGAATCATTAAAAATGTATATACATCGCAAAATAATTTTACTGTCACATTCAAAACATTTTTTCAAATTTGCATCTACAGTTTTCACAGCAGAGGTGACTTAAGGTTAAATAATCACATATTGTAGGGAGCTGTGACACTCTTGTTATCTTCCTGATTCTCTTTTTAGAAACAGCTAAAGGTTGCAGGTAGGAAGGAAAACAAATGAAAATTTCATACTCACAGAAATAAAATTTAAGAAAAATTCATTTTAACATGCAAAATCTTCCTGTTATAAGCATTTCCCTTCCTCTTAGGTAGCTTTAGGTGTTTACTATTTAATGTTGATGTTTGTATTATAGGACTAGAAACAACAAGCAGTGGGAGCGAGATAATGAAATCCTAGTCAGTTTATGTTAGCATTTTACTTTAGAGAAAAGGACCACATGTAAAAATCTCAAATGAAAAGTACTGTATTGGGTTCCTGGACTATTGCATGGTCCTTTCTGTAGCTCAAAATGGATATAGGCTATTTTGTCATTCAGAAATGTTTGTGATAGCAAAGGTTATTTTTAGAAAGGGAAGATTCACTTTTTCTATGCAGCCAAATCATCCATATTGCTTTCCTTTACCCTGTTAGGTCYCAAATGAATGCTAGTGTGAGCAAGTTACTCTGTGAATACCACTGAATTCTGTTTGTATCACAGCAGCTGAAAGGTGCATTCTACCKCAGAGGGCCTTTTTGGACGCAATTCTTTGTTTCTTGCATTTAAAGCATTTCAACTGACTGTATCTGTCTTAGAGGTTTTCAGGCACCGTGGTGAACACGGGGACATTATAGTTCTAGGTCACATGGGACTCAGTGCTGCCAGTAGATAAGCCTTCTTAACCAGTCCCAGTAAAAACTAAGACATTTAGTAGTTTGTTCATTTGTTATTACTCCCTCTCATGTTATGAAACATAAAAATGGGAGAAGTGGTATTAGATTAGGAGTTTCTATTTCGTCTTTAAGAGTTATTGAATCTTTATGTGTTAATTCTCTCAAGAGTTAAGATCTTTATGTATCTTTATGAGATACACAAAGTGCTTTGTTTTCCAACACGGCCCACAGGCAGAATTCAGGGTCGACTGTGCAAKCCAGGCCCAAATCCACCCCAATGATTCACCTGGCTCCCTAGTTAGCTAGAAGAGCACCTGTGACCATTTCAGGCTCAAAATTCCATGGAATGTTCACACCTTTGCAGCTGGACGTATCTGCAGGAACCTCTACCATACCAAAAGGTATGGTAGCACCAGAGATGCTTCACCCCACATTTGATGCAGCAACCATGCCTCTTGCAATGGCAAACTCTCCTGATGTAGGCCACTGGTGTCAAACACTGCTCAACATGGCACATAACCTAAGTATCATGGATGTAGCCACGATCTCTGGTTCTGCCYGAGATGTTTTTGAGTCTGTCAGGTAATTAAACAAAGGCTGCCCTAAGTTCTTAATTCAATTTACACTATTTAGATCATTTGACTAATATGGATCCCCAGGTGTACAATGACAGAGAATTTAATTTTTTTTCCTGTTATTTTTTATTATCCATATTGAACTATGTCCACATGTGGCAGAATAACCTTATAGTTCCCTCAGTTTATAAATGGATAAACACTGTCAAAACCATTTAAAGCCTCTCAACAGGATTAAAAAAAAAAAAAATAAGTTTTTAAAGTTTCAGGCTTCAGTTAAGAGAAAGACGAGATACAGAAAGGAGATGTATAGCCTGAAGAGAAACCTCTTATATCCCAATCTGCAACCAGGGGCTTACTAGGGCTCTGGCACAGGCCAAACTGAGTGACCACTCTTGTAGGTTTGTTTCCTACACAGCTAGCTGCTTACTCTGTGCCTTAACTGATGGAATTTGATTAGCAATGTAACCCTAAAAGGGTCCTCTAAATTGACATGAAAATAAGTTAGTATTATTTTCAGCTAATGAACAGAGATAAGACTATATCTCTCAAATCCCATTACACAGGGAAGAAAAAGTTTACATACATAAAAAACATCTAAGAAAAACTACTGAAGTATAGACCTGCACTGCCCCCAAACTTTTACTTTCCCACAGTTTTGACTTCTCTTTTTATTTTAAAAGAAACACAGGTCTTTAAAGTGAATACTATCTCACAAAAATAATCTCATCACAATATTGTTTCCTTTATGCAAAGCAAGGGACTGTGCTGTCCTCAGGGTTAGAGATCACATAGTTTGAAGTTGTGTATAATTAGTGTCTGAAATGCAAAGCTGTATTACTATTGGTCTTCTTCAGAGCAATAAGACCAACTGTGCTCTTGATTGTCTTTTAAAGCAACAATTAAAATAATAATCAGGAATTTCCCTTTTGCCTCATTTGGATTAAAGTTAATCTGAGGCTATGTCTATACAAATAAGTTAAGAGAGTACCTAGAAATAGCATTATCTATATTAAATTCCCAGATTAGTCAGTACTGTACTTTGCCTTCTGCCCACAAGTACTCCTTGCTGCTGCTGGATGTTGTTCTCAATTTAAAGTACTGCAAAGAGCATTACCATTAAGGAGTATGCATACAGGTATGGTGTTGTACAGGCTACAGGGACAGAGGAATGGGGTGTCACATTGGGTATCAAGGATGGAAAACACATAGGAAGCATTAGAAATCTGTGTGCTTTTGTGAGCTTTGATTTTACCCAAGGGAGGTGCTGTGGATAGGTTCACAATACTAGGGTGCTTCAGGGCAAGGTCAGAAGATTTTTAGGAAGGATCAGGTAGGAAGATGTGAGTGCAGAGTCACCCTTTATGTGAAAGAACAGCTTCCTGGAGCTCTATCTAGGCACTGATGATGATCCAATTGAAACCTTATAGGTAAAGATTAAAAGCAGACCAGCATGGGTAACCTACACAGTAGTGAGTATCTGTTGTAGGCCACTTGACCAGGAAGAATTGGGGGATAAGGCCTTATAAAATTAGCTCCAAGTAACCTCATATTCACAGGACCTGATCCTCAAGGGGGACTTAAATCTCCTTGATATGTGCTGTAAAGAAAACACAGCAGTCCATAACCAATCCAGAAGCTTCCTGGTGTCAAATTCCTAATCAGTGCTTGGCTGGACCTTGTCGAAACCATGCTGGAGATGCAAATGTCAGAGGCAGCCTTATTTGCAGTGGCTATAAGACAGTGGAATTTATAATTATGAAAGGAGGGAAAAGGGGGTGTTGCTCTTCTGGAGGGTAGGAAGGTGCTGCAGAGGCATCTGGACAGGCTGCATAGATGGGCCAAAGTYGATGGTATGAGGTGGAACAAAAGGAAGTTCTGGGTCCTGCTCTTGGGCCACAACAATCCCCATGTGCTTAGGGATGAGTGTCTGGAAAGTAGCCCAGGGAAAAGGAGCTGGAGGGCTGGTCAAAAGTATCCTTTGCTTGCATCTGCAATAACAAAGCCAGCAGAACTGAGGGCAAGCATTTTCCTCCTGTGCTTATCACCAGTGAGGTTACGCCTTGACTACTCTATGCAGATCTAGGCTTCTCACAAGGAGACAGTCACTGAGGTGCTGGAGGGTGTCCAAAGAAGGGCAATGGAGCAGGGGAAGGCTTTGGAGCACAAGTCTTATCACAAGGAGCAGAGGGACCTGCTGTGTTTAATGGAGAAGAGGAGGCTCAAGGAGGACCTTGTTGCTCTCTACAGCCACTTGAAATGAGGTTGTGGTGAGCTGAGGGTCAGCCTCTTCTCCCAGGTAGCAAGCAACAGCATAAGAAGAAATGGCYGTAAGATTTGTCAGAAGGGGTTTGGATTGGATCTTTATCAAAAGGGTTGTCAAGTACTGGAACAGGTTGTATGGGGAAGGGATTGAATCACCATTCCTGGAGATTTTAAAATATGTGTAGGTGGGTTGCTTAGGGTCATGCTTTAGTGGTAGACGTGGCAGCTTAAAGTTAAAGGCAGGAATTGATGATCTTCAGGATATTTTCCAGCAGAAAAATTCTATGATTCTGTAAGAAGAGAATGTAGAAGTAAACATGGGAAATCTGAGAGGAACACATAGATTCAGAGATATATATAACATGCAAAAATTACGATATGATTAGGAACGGCAAAGCTTATTTTGAGTGTGATGGCAAAGGCAACAAGCAAGGCATATAMAAACATATGTGGTAAAAAGGAGAGTACACAAAATATGTGCCCATTACTGAATGAGCCAAGGGAATTGTTCATGCAGAACATGGAAAAGGATGAGATCCTAAATGTCTTTTTTGCATTATTAGAAAGATCAGTCTTCAAGAACTGAAGGTTCTTGAAAGTGGAGCAGAGTGTGTGTGGGAAGTCTGGAGCAAGGAAGACTTCCTCTTGATAGAAGAGGACCAAGTCATGGAATACTTATGTGAATTGAACAGACATAAGCCCATGGATGCTGATGCTGATGTGATGCACCTCAGTGTTGAGAAAGTTAGCAGATGTCATTGCAAGGACACCTTTGGCACTCTTTCAATGATCATGGCAAGTGGGAGTGACATCTGAGGACTGCAGGAAAGGAAATGTCATTTCTGTCTTCAAAAAGCTCCAGAAGGAGGATCCTATAAGCTGGTTTGGCTCACCTCGGTTCCCTGTGAATGTGATGGAACAGCTAAACTTGGAAACTATTTCCAGTGTTATGAAAAATAAAWAAAAAAATAAATACAATATAATATATACAAGAGTAGTCAGCATGGATTCATGAGGGGAAATTCTTCACCAACCTGGTAACTCTCTGCAAAGATAGGCTTGGTGAGGGGAGAGCAGCTGATATTGCCCACTGTGACTTCAGCAAGGCTTTTGATACTGTCTCCTAGTAGATCACAGTAGAGAAGTTAAAAAAAGAATGTGTGTAATGAGCAGACAGTGAGATGGATTGAAAATCAGGTGAATAGACAATACTAGGTCTATTGATAATCTAGACAATGGAGCCAAGCGTAGCCTAAGCAAGTTTGCTGCTAACATAAAACTGAGAGGAGCACCTGAGGCACCAGAGGGTCATGATGCAATCCAGAGAGACCCCAGCATGCTGGAAAAATAATTTAACAGGAATCTTGTGAAGTTCAGAAAAGTGAAGCTGGAAATTCTTACCTGAGGGAGAACCCCAGGCACCAACACACTGACAAACAACTGGCTGAAAAGCAGCTTCACAGAAAAGGCCCTTGGGTTCCTGGTGGATGTCAAGTTGAGCACAAACAAGTTATGTGTCCTTGTTGAAAGAACAAGGCCAACAATATCCTGGTCTGCATTAGGAAGCATGTTGCCAACAGGTCARCAGCACTGATGAGGTCACACCTGGAGTCCTTTGGCCAGTTCTGGACTCCCCAGTGAAAAATAGACACAGACATACTAAAGATAGCGCTGTGAAAGACCATGGTGGCATGAACTGGTTTAAACACAGACAAGCAAGGAACACTAAGTCTCTGTGAATAAAATGGATTCAACCAAGAAAGGTTCATAACATACCCCAAAACTTGATTAAAACCAAATGAAGTTAGATGTTGGTGCCAAAAATTTGATATATTTTATTTAACAGTAAAAGAGGCAAAGAGAAAGAAAGAGGGGAGGGGAAGGGGGAGGGGAATGGAAGGGAAGGGAAAAAGGAAAGGGAAAAAGGAAAGGGAAAAAGGAAGGAAGGGAAAAGGAAAGGGAAAAAGGAAAGGGAAAAAGGAAGGAAGGGAAAAGGAAAGGGAAAAAGGAAAGGGAAAAAGGAAAAGGAAAAGGAAAGGGGAA
>QVAJ01000054.1:3747107-3866742 GCA_003546035.1 Mixornis gularis
AAAGAAAAGAAAAGAAAAGAAAAGAAAAGAAAAGAAAAGAAAAGAAAAGAAAAGAAAAGAAAAGAAAAGAAAAGAAAAGAAAAGAAAAGAAAAGAGTGCACCTGGCAGGGGGTACAGGGAGAGAGTGACAGGGGCTAGGTAGAAGCATGTCACCCTTCTGAGGGTCCCAATGATTGTTCCCCACCATCTGGTCTTCTTGGTGATGAGGGTCCCGTACCATCCTCCACCAGAAAGCATAGAATGCAGCTGATTCATACACCTTTGGGCCAGGTGAGAGTGCCCAGGTACCTCCCCTGGAGAGGGCAAGTTTGTCACTGTCCCKTGCAACACTGAGGATCTTCTGCATCATGTGCAGTGCTCTGGTGTAGGGTCTGGAGACTCCTTTGTGGGGAGCTTTTGATGGGCCATGACCCCCCTCTGCCATCCTTCATGTGGATGTTGCTTTTCCCAGGGTGAAGGGCCCCACAGCTGAGCTGCTCTGCATGGCAAAGGACAGGTGTTAAGTGCCTCTGACCAGAGGCTTTTTCACCACACACTCAGAACCTTTCCTCCCATGACCCTTTGGTTCCAGGGTCTGCTCCAGTGTGGCAGCTGATAGACCTGGGGCTGTGGTCTCTCCACTCCAGGGGTGCTAAGCTTCACCTCTCTGTGAATGTACTCTTTYCCAGCCCAGACTTGAGTCACTTTATCTTATCTTCATCAACAAGCCGAGCAGGGCCTTTGTCAGGGACATATTCAGGGTGTGGKGGTCTTCAGCTTCAGTTTTGCTATAATAGGCAAAAGTAGTCCTTCATGAAAATGTTTAAGACATAAACAATACAATTTCAGTCTCTGACATATGGAGTTATTAAAGAACTCGAGCATCAAAAGAGATGAGGAAAGGCTGTGAGAGCTGTTTTTGTTCAGTCTTGAATGAGAAGACTTGGGAGAAATCTTCTCATGTGTATGAATACCTGAAGGAAGGGAACATAGAGGATGAAGCCAGGCTCTTTCTAGCAGTGTCCAGTGACAGGATCAGGGTGAACGGGCACAAACTGAAACATAAGAGGTTCCCACTGAACATCAGGACACTTTTACAGTGAATGGGAGCAAGTACAGGAACTTGCTGTGAAGCCTCCATCTTTGGAGATGTTCAAAAGCTGCCTGGACATATTTTTTTTCAAAGTTGCATCCACAATTTTCACAGCTGAGTTGTCTTAAGGTTAAAAAATCACATATTGCAGGGAGCTGTGACACTCTTGACATCTGTAATTGGTTCCAGATGACATTGTTTGGATACGTGAAAAAATGACCCCTAGGGAGCCCTTTCAAACTTGACCACCTTGTGCTGCTGTTCCCAGACCCATTTCATTTATTACAAATATGTATGAGTGATATAACAGAAACTCAGACACGAGACTCTAAGTCTTACCAGCTGATTGGAATTTGCCATCTTTGTCTTGGAATCTTTATCTGGTGTAGTGACCTTGAGACTGTGGTTCAAAGCACTCAGTTTCAGTATCTGTCTGTGCAAATAGGAAGATCAGGATAGGTATGAAAACCTTGTTGGTTGCTGTTATTAGTACAGAAAGAGTCATAATTATTCCCCTACATCAGGGCAATATGTGATGTGAACACAGGCTGGGGAATGAATGGATCATGAGCAGTTCTGCTGAGAAAGAGTTGGGAGTGCTGGGATGAGAGTTGGGATGAGAGGCTGCACAAGAGCCATCAATGGGTTGTTGCAGCCCCAAAAGCCAGCCCTATCCTGGCCTGCACCAAAAGCAATGTGGCCAGAAGATCAGAGGAGGTGATTCTGCCCCTCCRCTCTCATGAGATGCCACCTGGAGAGCTGCAACCAGCTCTTGGTACCCTAACCCAGGAAGGATATTGGCCTGTTAGAGTAAGCCCAGAGAAGGGCCACCAAGATGGATAGAGGGATGGTCCCTTCCTCTGAAAAAAGGCTGAGAGAGTTGGGGTTCAGGCTTTTTGTACCTAAAGAGGGCCTACAAGAGAGCTGGAGAGGGACTTTTTACAGGGACATGTAGTGACAGAACAATGTCTTTACACTGGAGAGGGTGGGTTTAGACTGGAATGAAATTCTTTACTGTCAGGCAACAGCAGAGGTTGCCCAGAGAAGCTGGGGATRCCCCGTCCCTTGAAATCTTACAGGCCAGGTTAGATGGGGCTCTGAGCAATCTTGTCTAGTAGAAGATGTTCCTGCCAAGACAGTGAGTTGGAACTAGTGAATGATCTTTAAGGTCYCTTCCAACACAAACCATTCTGTGATTCTAGGCAGTGGGGTAACATATTAGTATMTATGATCTAATACTTTCTGAACACTTGTTGATTTTAGTTGCATGGGATGTACACTAGCTTGAAACCTTTGATCCTCATTCATGCAAGAGACACATTTTGAGAAAAAAAAAATCACAGGAAGAGAAAATATTTTTTTTTTATTGGTAGAGATAGRCTCAACTGAACGGTGGAGTTAGGCTGGATGTACATGAGATTCTCAGGCTGACCCAGCAATGTCAGGTTCTCAAGCCCCTGTCCTCTCCAYGAGTTTGCTCAACCATCACAGTGCCACATCAGAGATGTCACCAGGCACATCAAAGAGCACCTGCCCAGCAACCTTTCTTGAACCATTCATCAGCTACATATAGCTCAAAATTCACACACTGGCCACCCCTGCAGCAYATGGACAGAGTTTTGCAAAAGTGTAGCCAGAAATTGTCTGAGCAGTTTTGTGTCAAAGGGAACTGGAGGATATGTCAGTTTTCATTTGGAAAGTGTTTCCTTTGGCTGTTTATTGTGGCAGAACCTACTTGGAGTGACCAAAGGAGCATAAAAATAAACGGTGGCACTTTTTTACACTGTATAAACTTAAAAATTATTCATTGGAATCATTAGATCAAAAGATTTCAACCAAAGTATGTGTCTTGTCCTTCATTCTTTTTGTCTTAATGCAATCTTAATTTCAATAAGGAAATTAAAAATAGAAGCTAAACATTTAGTGAAATGTATACTATTAAAAATGTTCTTAAGTAGAACATCAAGGGAAAAAGGATAATTTTCAAAGTCTGAGTGACTGGGATTGTGACTACAGGAAGCTCTGCACCGAATTASAGTTGACAATGTGAGGTTGGGCCCTCTTCCTTAACAGGCATCAGAATAGGGAGTCTGTCTGTCACTTGCCATAGAAAGCTTTATTTTGGGGAAAAAGTCAGTCTGCAATGGAAAAAATATGTGATTGTTACTAAGAGTTGTAAGAAACATACTCAGATCTTTAGGTATAGGATAGACAACCATCTAACTATTTTTAAATAAATCTGCTTTCAGAAGCACCTTGAAGTGTGCCACTGCATTGTAGCTCAGATATTGAATGACAGTACTACCTTGGCACCCAGCTGAGTATTTATAATTACTCATCTAAGTGTGGTTTAGGTCAAAATTAGATGTAAGGAAGAGATATAGAAAGTTATTTTTATAGTTAGATGGCCAATATTATCTACTTCCAAAATACTGTTAGGCAAATTTTCCAGCCTGTTATTTTAGAAAACTGATGTTCAAATGGATGCAGATATYTTAATTTCAGCTACTCATCAGATTATTTCCATGAATTTAAAAAAGTGACCCCTACAACTAGAGATTAATATTCACAACAGAAATTTGATTTTTAACCCAAAAATTTGAAGAATGAAATSTCCCATAGATAGATTGTTAGTAATTATCCTGTGAATATTCTGCAGACTGCATGTTTTTACTGACTCACCACCTCACACTCAGATTTTTTTTTTTTCATTTTTCCCCCCAGCTTTTTCCCTCTTTTCCAACATCCTTTTTAATTTTTTAGACATGTGTATGACTGGATATAATACATTGAATGGTCAGAAAACTATTATTCCTTTTCTAGTGGCTTATTTTTCTGGCAGTTTGATGAAATGAATCTTTTCACAGTGGGGTCTAAAGGATATCATGACCACTGAGTATCCTGAGAAAGGGGAACAGAGCTTCAACTCTSTGTTGGTGACAAAGAATTATCAGATTAACTTAACAGATCTATAGTGCCTACCATACMCAATTAATATTTAGGTCTCTAAAAGTTTACAGGTACATGTATACTATATGGTATTTACATATGAATCAAGTGTAGCTGAGATTGACCAAATTAATCCTGTATGTATGTCCCTGGCCCCATAAAATTGTGTAGCCTGGGGGAAGCAGTAGTGGGTATACTTTGTACAGTGCAGTCCCAGTGTTCCCTGGCAGTGTGCTGTTGATCAATAAGGACAAAACATGTATCCCCAGTTTTCAGGCTCAGAATTGTTCTGGGACTTGCCATCCCCYTGCTACTGGAGTTGCTTTGGACGGCAATGGGCAGAGAAGCACACAGCAGTGCATCCTSCTCACAGCTGGCACAGCACAGGGGCAGGGAGCAGTGCAAGGGTGCTGAGGGTCACCCTACAATGTTTCATGCACCTCTGCTGTGTGTGTTCAGTGCTCTACTAAACCTTTTCCTTAGCTTCTGAGCATATTTGTGTACTCCCAGCCCTTGTCAGGAAGCAGCCATGAGYCTCTGAGAGTGTCTTCTTAACTGCAGAGATTACAGTGGTCAGACAAGAGCAAGTAGCAATTTTCTGCATGCCACCTGCACAGAAAATATTGGAAGTATTTCCTCCAGCAGGAATGCCAAAGTCATGGCAATGTCACTGGAATATAATTGGATCAGAATAATTCAGCCTAGTATTGGAATCTGTGCTATTATGTTTAATGAGAATACATTTAAATTCTTTCAAAATTTCTTCTTGATAGTAYATTAAAGCTCCCAGGGTGCAACATATTCCATCTTAGTTATTCTACCTTTATAATCTGTTACCTGTAAGCAAAAGAAAGGCAGAGTGTATGTGCCATGCCTTACCACTTTTTTAAAAAATAAATATCCCTCTCTGCCTAGGACTGTTTTATATTAGGCTATTAGATATACTGAATAAATGTAAATAATATAGTCTTTATGAATATATGTTATGTTTGCACATATAAATTACCTCAGCTTTGTTTTAAAACAGAATTTCTATCTTATTTTAGAAAGAATAAAGATGATGGGATAAGAATAAATAACGATGGGATATAAATATGTATCGCAATAAATGGAGTCTGTGTGCAGAATACCTTGCAAATGTCTAATTTGAAGATTACAAGGAGCAGAACTGTTGAAGTGGAGAAAAAATGCAAGAATTCTGAAATCAATTTGTGTAATTTTGAGGTAGAGTCACTGAGGCAATCAGCTTCAATATAGTAGAGCTAAACCATACCCAATGACTTAATTATTGGACCAAGGGCTGCTTTACCTCTTATAGCTCCTATTCAATGAATGGTATCACTGTAGAAGATTATCCAGGCGACATTGCTAAAACTACACAGGAACAGATCACATCCTCAGGAATGCAGAAAACTAGCTATTGGCAAAAGAAACCTTTTAAAAGATTTGTGCTTTCAGCAAGAAAGCTGGTATGAAAGACTCACWACAGACTTCACAGGTTCTCTGTGTTGGGAGAGGTAACTAACTCATACTTGCAAACTTTACRTGCTTTGATTAGGAGTGTGAAACAAATGACCTTACTGAGGCCAGGGGAATCAGAAGCCACAAGCAATAAATGAAGCAAATGCATGTTTTCTTTCCCTGTCTCTGCTTTTCTTCTTTTTCCTCCATTTCAAGGTAGATGGGCAAAAGCACTAGGCAAGAGCAAAGTATTCCTTTTGGACTTGCTTCAAACCATGCAGTTTAACATACAGAGCTTATTGTTGAGGGTTGTCAATGAGGTTAGATGTCAGGGCAGGGCTGGCAGCATTCAAAGCTGCAATAGCTAGAGAAGATCAGCAGGTCCTGTGGTTGGAATTTTGTTTTGCAGAGAGGTTAGTGAGMAGCCTATTCTTCTGCTTAGTATATCCTAAGACCCTTCCACAAAAATTTTATTTCTTACTCTTTTTGAAAATAAACAGTTCTAAAAAAATCTCATCACCTTTCAATAAAACAAGCACACAAACCCCCAAAAATAACAAACCAAAGACAAATTGTGATTATTATAGGGTCATGCATTTCATTACATCTTACCTTYCCTCAAGCTGCCAAACAGCTGCAAATTCAGCAATGGCAAATATTGCACATTGTTAAGCATAGATTAATTATTGTTTTAACTTTACTGCATTGCTCTGAAGTTCTCCTGGTTATAATAATAACATTTCCTAGCAATAAAACATTTTGAAATCAACTGATCAGACAAAATTGATATTACAACATGCTCATGATTCTACCAACTTTATTTCATTTTTTTCACTACAGTTATTTTGTGAGGAGAAATCAAGGTATTTCCCCCTGAGTTTTCTTGTGTCATAAATATTTTATTAGGGAAGTAGGCAGTGAATAGGTAAAGGTGCTTCCTGCCTAGGCAGCCTTTCATAAAATGTGTTGGTGTACTGAGGTGTCAAAGTCAAGCTAAAATATCAGTCTAATATAGGCAACAATATTCAAATGTGTGCTTATCGATATACGCAATATAGTGACTAAAGAATGTCACAGAGTTGAAGTTTCTAACAAACTGTAGCTAGAAGCACTTCACATCACTTTAATATCTGAAGGACCTAAAGAACAGGTAGYTGATGCAAATTCACATCATAGTGGAATGCCATAAAAAGGACCAAGTCAGTGAGCACTGGTTTGACAAAAAATTACTTGAAATCTGTTCAAATCCTCTCCTTAATTCTGGTTGAAATGTGCTATCCATGGATTGCTGGATTGCCCTGAAGGATGGGGCATTTTTTGTCCACTATCCATTGCAGCAGTAGGGCATATATTACACCCTGGAATATTTACTGAAAGGGATGCCACTACTTTGGTTCCTGGACTCTTGAGTCTATAAATGCATATTTATATGTAAAGATAGGTTCTGCCTTTCTAACCTTGATCCCTCAATACAATATACAGTGAARCAGAGTGGAAGGGTAAGACCCATTGTGGGAACAGATAGCAGTCTAAACAAAGGCATGTTTAAATGACATAGGCAGTACTAAACTGGCGGTATTTTTTTGTTCTTGTTTTCAAACTATTTAGTGATGTGCAACTAAAACAGATTTAGGCTTACAAAGAGATGACATATAGATCTAGAGATGACAGCACATTTCCCCAGCAGTTGTGATACACTCATTTGGCACTCTGCAGCACTGCTGCTGCCTGCAAAGCACATAGCTCCCTTGACCTTACACCCYCCCTCTGATCTTGTGTGGGAACTGCTGCCACATGAACTGCAAGATCTGCATGCAGGCTGAAAGATTCAGGTGGCATTTGGTTTTGCATTCCCACAGACCACTTTTTCCTTTTCTTTGCAAGATTCTCTATCATTGTATCTTTCTCTCCTTTCCTTCACTGCCCTTAACYTTCTCTTCTTTCTTGCCGTGGTAGTTCCCACAGAGGGCAGGGTGGGTGCTTGACACACAGGCAGTCCTGGTGCCTATCTGGTTTATTCTGCTGCAGCCGAGACATCTGCAGACACACCTGACTTTTCATAGTTGTGTAGTACAAAAAGCTGTTCCTGTTTATTAGAATCATATCTAAAAAGAATAATAAATTCCAAGTTAAGAATCTATGCCTCACCATATCCTATACTACCTGAGACCAAACCACTGTGGTACCACAAAGAACACTTTCAGTGGTGTCACATTCACAACACACCAGCTCAAGTAGCAAGTTTACTGCATACTATCATGTTACAGTATTTTTTACAATCTGAAATGTCTGATGTGCAKAGTAACATTTCATTGTTTCTTCATCTTCTAAAAGTACGGTGGTGTGAACTACAGCCTCCTTTTAGGAATTGTAGAGAACCTAAATTGCCAAACCTCCTTTTCTCTAGCTCCCTCAGCTGTTTCTCATCAGTCTTGTGCTCCAGAACCTTTAACAGCTCTGTGACACTTTCCTGGACATGTACCAGCACCTCAGTGTCTTCTTTTGCAATCAGGGGCCCAAAATTGAACATGTACAGAATCCCTCTACCATCGTTCACTGACTTCAGTACCCATCTCTTTAGCTGAGATCTTTATCCATTTTTAACTGAAACAAAAAAGATGAAAGAGGAAGGGAGTAGGAAGGAAGTCAGATCCAAAATTCCTACTCTGGTTCACACTGGGAAGGTTTGCTCTGCTTAGTCTTTCTACTTTGGCTCAAGGTTTTAACCTTGACTTGTTCAGTTATTGCATACAGTAAATGTTTTGCAACTCCACAATCATGACAACAGCAACATGATGCAAAGCTCCAATGAACATATTACCTTGCACAGATGTTTTTTTTGCTTTTGTTTCCCGCCCCACTCACCGATACAAAGAGACCTTCAGAAGAAGTCTGTTAGAGTGGAAATCCGAAAGTCAGCTTTTTTGTTTATTTACACAGACCTCACGTTTCTACTATGATTTCTTCCATAGATAATTCTTTATTACCATATAGAAAATCTTCCAAGCTTTAATAGCAATCATGACTCTGTTAACATTTGAATTCTGTTTCAGGAAATAATCATCTCTCTTCCTCATCATTCCACCTCCACAAACAAAATAAAGGACACAGCAGTAACATCCTTTTCTGTGTAATGGGAATATCAGAACACACCCAAGCATGGAGTTTAGATGAAATCAGAGTAGCTTTTTATCTTTTTATTTAAAAGCCAAAACCATTAACACCCTTCTCCCCCCCAACCATATTAGCAGAAAATCTATAATTTCCTTGAAAGAATACACTTGACTCTTTTTGGAGGTAGATCAGATGAAAAATGTTCTTACTAATTAACTACTATCTGCTACTTCCTGGGCTCTACTCATTGCAAACACTTTTGTCATTAGCCTTCTTAAAGAGAGGCTTTGACAGGTAAAACCAAATCATGTGTTCCATGCCAGACTTTTTCTAGCTGAAGAGAGAAAATTAGCCAACGCCTTGCATTTCTCTTGCCTAAATCAACTAGCCCACAACAGTGAAATGGGCAGACATAGTTAAGTAGCCCAAATTGTGGCAGATTTCTGTATTCAAAAGGAATATGTACCTCTAGTATATGCTAGGAGCCTTTAATTTGGAATCAGTAACACAGCTGACAACCCTAAGCATGTGGAAGAAAAGGTTATCAGTAGTTGACAGGAATTCACCAAAGAGAAACCAGGTTCASCGAATCTCATGATCTCCTGTCATGACATTATTGCCTGGTTGAGGGGAGAGCAGTGGATGCTGTCTGCCTTGACTTCAGCAAGATGCTTCTCACTGTCTCTTCTATGTCAGAAAATATGGACGGGATGAGAGGACCCTGAGATGGATYGAGAACTGGCTGAATGGCAGGGCTCAGAGAGTTGTGGTCACAGCACAGGGTCTGTAACAAGTGGTGTTTTCCAGGGATTAGTACTGGGCCAAGTCTTATTCAGCATATTCATCAGGGAGCTGGATGAAGTGACAGAGTGTATCTCCTGCAAGTTCTCTGATGACACAGAACTGGCAGGAGTGTCCGAGCACCAGAGTGCTGCACTGCCAACCTGTACAGACTGGAGAGCTGGGTTCAGAGGAACCTGATGAAGTTCAACAAGSGCACGTGCAGTGTCCTGCACTTTACAAGGAGTGATTCCATGCCCCACTACAGGATAGGGGCTGACCTGCTGGAAAACAGCTCCGCAGAGAAGGACCTGGGGGTCATGGTGGACAACAAACTGTCCACGAGGCACGAGAGTGTCCTTGTTACCAAGAAGGCCAATGGTATCCTGGGGTGCATTGGGGGCCAGTGGGATGAGGGAGGTGATCCTTCCCCTCTACTCTGCCCTGGTGAAGCCACATCTGGAATGCTGTGTCCAGGTCTGGGCTCCCCAGTTCATGAAAGACAAAGAACTATTGGAGAGGGTTCACTGGAAGGTTACAAAGATGATTTGCGGACTGGAGCATCTCACTTATAAAGAAACGCTGAGGGAGTTGGGTCTGTTTAGCCTSAAGAAGGGAATCTTGCCAATGCAGACAAGTATCTGACAGGTGAATTTGAAGAGAATGGGGCTAGGTTCTCTCCAGTGCTGCCCAGTAGCAGGACAAGGAGCAATAAGCACAAACAGAAACACAGTTCTATCCAAATATAAGGAAAAACTGCTTTATTTTGAGGGTGACAAAGCACTTGAATAGYCTGCCCAAAGAGGCTGTGGAGTCTCATTCTCTGGAGATATTCAAATGGATGTGATTTTGTACAACCTTCTCTAGTGATCCTGTTTGAGGGCAGGGATCAGATTAGATGATCTTCAGAGGTCTGTTACAAACTCAACCATTCTGTTGATTTTGTAACATAATCTACAGCAAAAAATAAATTTATTACGAATACCTTTCAGTCACAAATGAATAATAATATTGTAAGAAAAGATTTTGTTTTACAGTGTTGTTTGACCTTTGGAAGTGACAGAGRGCTGATTCATCATTTAGCATTCTCATACTGATTAGTTAGAAATATATTTTTCTAATTATGATACGTCTTTAATACAAAAAATATGATCAAATATTAAAGGAAGAATGTTTTAGGAGGACARATATATTAAAAAAAAATCATTTATCAGTTTAAAGGCCACAATGATTTCTTATACCTGAGACACGACCAGGAGGAAAGACTTCACAAATGTTCTCTTTACTAACTGCTAGAAAAGAAGATGTTGAGTAGCGCTTGAATGTCTCCTTATTTCATCAGAACTACAACAACAAACAACACTGATACAAGCRTATTTCTTTGAATGTTCCAGGACATACATCTGACACTAAAGGCCAGTTTGTGGTTTAGTGTATTTCAGCATGCCAAGGAAAGACACAGGTCTTAAAAGGGGGCATTAGAAGGTTTTGTTTAATTCTATTTTAGTTATTAAAAAGTCTTGCTCTGACAGGAARTATCTTTATACCCAAACCACCTACAATCATAAACTGTTCATTTTCCCAGAATACTGAACCATATTTGAAACTTACAGTAGTTTACTTCAATGGAATTCCTTTAGTCATATGGCTTAAACTTAATCAAGATGAAAACAGACACAGGTTTATAGGGTTTGGGGTTCTTCTAGATATTAAAAAAAAAGGAAAAGGAAGGGAACAAGACAGCATTCAAGAACAACTGCTTTCTTTGCAATGACAATTCAGACAAAATAATATAATGAACAGCTTTCTAATCTAGGTGTATCTTTCAAAACTGATTGCTTCAGCATTCAATACTAACTGCTGTTTCTATTGCTGTTTCTAATACATACTACTGAAATGCAGTTTGTAGAGAAAGAACAGTGGAAGGTTAAGATCTGAATTTGATAATACAGACTAGGAGAAGTTTTGAACTCTGTTCTCAGTAAATCTTTCCTGATGAATATAATGCTTTTAATTGTCCATTAAAGACATTAAGACAGTTTTTGTTTCAAGACAAACTACAAAAATGTACCACTGCACATTGACTTTCTTTCAGTGAGCCATAAGGAACCAGCCTAACTTTAATCTTGAAATTTACCTCAGCCTATACTGAARGAATAATTCTTGAACCACAGCAGCTGTGAACTCAAACTGCTAGGGTTGCACTAGTGTGCAACAGGAAGAGCAGAAATAAATCAGCTGGTAGGAGATGAAGGCAAGCCAAGAGTAATTAYCTTTCATTTGAAGTACTTCTGACTACTGAGGGATTTGAAACAATGATGGTGGCTTCTGTTGGTCTTCTAGGACCATTAAAAGGTCTTCAAGACTTGCAGCAGGTGCCCAGCTTTACAGGTGGCAGGTGTACAGTGCCAGAAACTGCAGGAATTCTTCTGGAGAACAATTTCTTCATGAACTCCTCACATCAACAAATTGAAGAAATACACATTGGAGTTTTTAAGTGTTTACTCTAAATTTAATGAATCATGGTGTTTCTACATACTTGCTACTGAAAAGCATACCCAGTTGATGCACCTGCATACCCGCAAACACARATGATCCAAAAGATCTAAATGATCTGCAGAAAGGACTCCTGCAGTAATTACATATTACCCTAAATTTTTATTATCTGAAAAGTCAAAACTTAAATGATGGAAGAGATCAATTTAAGACAAATGAAATAAAAGAGAGTTAGGCAAAAACTGCACAGTGAGGGAAGAACTGTAGTTATTTTGCCTGTAATACTTCTCAATAATTTCAGCTGTTTAGTTTTCAAGTTATTTTGACGAATTTCAATTTTAGAAGTGGTCTGTGAAAAATTGTCCCAACTGCTAGTTTTGCTTCTCCAGGAGATTGAGAAAGCCAGATCAGGAACTTTCCAAGTACTGTTGGAGAAGAGAAGGTCAGTCTTGATTTTCCTGTGTAATGTTTAAAGCTGAAGAGAAGTGATGATTGGAGGTGCCACAAAACATAGGATTTTTTTGCCTGTTTCCTTAAAATCTGAGGGGTTCCTGTTGTTTTTCATGTGGAAATTAGTGCTTTTTTGCCAACCAAGTTTAACATGAAATCACCATCTGGCAATGCATAACTGCTTCTAGACCCTTTACCTCATCAGCCTTCAAGAGCCAAGCAATGCCAGATGACCATGTAACACAAATAGAGTGAAAAGCCATGGTGAAATACAGATGACAAAGGGAAAGAATTCCAAACACTGGGATGGTCTGCTGGACTGTGGCTTCTGTTCCAGGGAGATTGCCTCTGAATTTTCTCAGTGACAGCAGATCTTAACACTTGCATTGGTTACATGCCTTCTAGTTTCAGAAGCCCTGACACATTTGTAGTGTAAATTTGAAAATAATGTAGATTTTCATAAATGGAAAGCATCTGAGAGCAATCAAACTGGCAATGATGTTTGTAAGCCAAGAATTTATTATCACCATAAATATTATCACATCTAAATAAATATGTCATTGCTCTAAGAATTGCTGWGCTAGGCGGTAGTTTTTAAAATCTGTTTGAATTTTGCCATCAGAAAACCAAACTCTCTTTAGCTGGTTGGAATCAAAGTTAGCTCTTTCTTTTTTGAAAAAATTCAGTAGTCGAATTATCCACAAATAAGCACGGCACACACCTACCAAAATTTGAAATCAAGACATTTTTAGCTAATTTTGTACATATACAAGAATTTCCTAAGACAGATGGATTTATGTTGTATCCTTTCAGCTACATTTTCTAGTATGTCTCACTAGGTTTCCTTCTGAGCTTTACACATTAGAACTTCATTAGAGTGTATATATACCCTCCTACTTAGTAGGATTATTAATGTAATTTATGTTGCTGCTATGCTGCTTTTGCTATTGCTAAGCAATGGTGTCTGAACAGAAGTCTGAAAATTTGTTTCTCATTGTCATATGTGCTGACATCAGACGAATTTACACAAAATTCTTAATCCTCACTGCAGGGAAAATTTCTCAATGCTTTTGATTGTTACTCAATATTGCTGGAAGTTGCCTTTCTGCTCCTAGTCAGTTGAAGACGGTAGGATCAGATTGTAGCAGTACAAACAGAATCATTCCCACAGAGTGTCTCCTGTTTCTTTAAACTGACACTGAAATTAATTTAGTTACAGTTTCTCACCGAGGACTTCCACAAGCAGGGTTTCAAGACACAGTATTGGCCTTGATTGCTTTTCTGGGAAACAAAATGATATCAATAAGTAGTTGCAATAAGGAGTTAGAGTATGTCTAGACACTGGTTGCTTTGTCCTATATTACAAATAAAAATGTGCATTATACAAATAATTTTTTAGTCTCACAAATTAGTCTTCATCCATGAAAATATCTCAGTAATTGAAACAGTATTTGATTATTCTTTATCTACTACTCCGGACCACAGACATATGTTTTTAATATTTCCCTTCATTTAGCAAGTATGTACTTCAGAACTACCTGGTTTTTATTTTAATGGTTGCTCAAAAGATCCCCAAAGAAATAAAGGTTATACTTTTATATCTATTCATTCTCTAAAAAACCCCCAAAAACATGAAAAGTATTGTGAGGAATTCGAAAATAACCCACACTAAGTGATCCTATGCAAGGGAAAAGAAAAGAAAACAAAACAAATTATTTCAGCTCAACCATAGCCAAAAAAAACCCCAAACCCTAAACCAAACCATGATGAACTTCTGCCTAGGAGTTATAAAATCAGAGGAGGTTTCATATCTGGAGAGAGATATACATGGGCTATTTTATATTTATATATGGGTAGGATGATCTTTCCAATAATTACTCAAAAATTCTTCAAAGACAGCAGTCCATAAAGACTTCATCTTAAGCTGGCAAAAGTAGTGCTTTTAATTTCTTCTGCATGATTTTCCTATTCTGATTGTGATATGAAAATTCTAATTTATCATTGTAATCCTCAAGCATTTTTGTAACTCTATCAGAACCCTTATCCTCAGGGAAATCTTGTAGCTATGAGCGAAAGTTTATTAAAACATTAAGTTAAGTATATATTTTTTTATCATTTTCTCTCAAAACAGAGTAAACAGTTGTGTTCATTTACCTGTAGAAACTTCTTGAAGTTTTTTGATTTTTTTAATTCCTTTTCATTTCTATCCTTTACAATGCACTTGAGCTGTTTGGAGAAGAAAAACTAACATATTTGTTAGTTTCAGTGAGAATTTTTATACCATAAACATGAAATTTAATTTTACCTAACACATAAATTTTTACTAAACAGAAAAAATTTACAGGAGAGCTAATCTTTACCAAAGCCATTGGTAGTTTTCAATATAAAATACCAAATCTTAATAATTTCAGTAGGACTCACCTATGATACTCATGATAATTTTTATGCCAGCACCTTGATTATTTCATTTAGATAACTGAGTAGCTAATTATGAAAGAGTTTGAATCTGTTGACTTTTCTTGCAAGGTCATTTCTTATAATATTTTGTTAAGTGAAGTAATGGCTTGATACATCATTTTACATCAAAGAATAATGGATGACCCCTTTTAATGCTTTTACTCCTATCTTCGGAGGCCGGATTCAAAATGTGTGTGTTAAAAATAGCCACACTATGCTATCCCTTAATCAGTATGCATTACAGTTACTTTCTTATTAGTTCGTCTGGCATTTGAGTAAGAAAAGGCTGATGATCAAAACATTAATCTACACTTCCCCTTCATGAGCCAATTGTGTTTAAAATGACTAAAAGTTATTTACTAGCCTCAATTTTTGTATTTGTTGCATTTTTTTGCTATTAGTGAGGAATAAATAAAAGACTTTTTTAAGGCGAAGTCCCTTTTCCTTCTTTGTATTCTTTCCTCATAAATTCTACCAAACAGGTGTATATGTTTTTTGTCAGCTGTATTTCTCACTGTACAAGCTGTTTCTTGCCAGTTTTTCAGCATGTTGCTAGACATGATTTATTGTGTGCTGTCATCCTATAGTTCCTTTACAAAGAAGCCAATCTGACTACAATTCCCGAATGACGATGTCATTCAAATAGCAGTCAGAAGAGCATAGAATTTATCTGATAATCTGCAACTTTTGGATGGGAATAAATTATTGGGAATAAAAAAGAAAGAGAATGTATTACTGTATTTCATTCTCATAGGAACAATAAACACAAATTTATACAAATGCCATCAATACTTCGTATAATTTAAAATTAAGGAATGCAGATTTTCCTGTGGTTTTTAGTGTCCTTTATTACATCAATAGTCAGTCTCCTTGGGCTATCCACGTTAAGTTACTGGACAATTATCTCATCATAAAACTATTTAAAAGACATAATACATAGATTATATTCACCATAATTTCATAAATCTGGATCAGGCAGAACTAATCATCATAATCTAGTTGCCCATTAACACACCTGCAATGGTTCATTCCTTTCACAGATGCACGTCTATGCATCTCTGATAAATTAGTATATCTTGATCATATAGACAGGGATATAGGACAAATTACAAGATGGGAAATGGTGATATATAAACTAAAAGATCCATTCACTGAAAAGATCTCAAGAATTACTCTCTGTACTTCCAGAATTTAACACCAGTGTCTGAAGATTAGTGATGCCATACAAGCTCCATTTTCTTTTCAATGTTTTCCAGTATTCAATATTCAACAAGACAATYCAGTTCATGTAGTTCCAAATAAAGCTTATAACTGTGGTGTAAGATAGACACATTCTACAGTGTACATTACCTTAGGAAAGAGAATCAATTGACATTAACATTTGTAGGTTGTTAACACTGTCTTTTCAAACTGTGCATTGTAAACTTTCTTTCCATGTGACAGATTCTACTGCTATAGTCAGGAGCATATGGGTCTCAAGGAGAAAGCCATAATAGGCAATACAAATGCCACTTTGATATTTCCAAGTGCTTGTTATTATTTTGCAGGGAAGTTTCTGGCCTTATTAGGCCATTAGTAAGTCTACTAATGTTGTTTTATCAAATTAATTCAACATTGATGGGTAGTACTCTCTCCCTTTCATCTTCTAGTATGCCCACAAGGAGTTTTCAATTCTAAGTACCATTCTAATTTCCATCTGAATGTGGCTAGGTGCATCTCACTTGCCTCATCTTCTGATATCAAGAAAGAAACCAAAGACAATGGATATGTCACATATGCTCTTCCTAGCTTGCTACATTGTTGATGTCATAGAGCCTTCTTGGACAACACTGGTCTCTTCAAATCTGAGTGGTGTTAAAGTTACCAAAGATTCAGTAAAAGGTAAAAAACTCCTGAACACCAATGTGGCATTAAGAAGCCATTCTTTATTCAGCCAGATGCATGAGGGGATATTTCCTCCAAAATATCTTGCATAGTGTATACAGGAAAAATTCTGTTTATATACTGTATTTTACAAACACATTAATTGAACAGATTTTCCCTCTTCTTTATACATGTGTTCCTCTGCCTTGGGTGTCCCTTTGGTGGTCCCTAGTGGTCAGGGACCCAAAAAGAGCTGACTGACTGGTGAACTGCAGAAACTGGGGCTGAGTACCTCCCAGTTCCATTTCTTACACAATGGGCATTTTGTAGTTTCATGGGCCAGTGGGCTTTGAAGAATAAGCATTGTGTTTTCYCACCAGGTGTAGACAATTTCTCATCTGGCAATACTTACATATCCACAGAAAATAAAAGGTACATCTGGGATGAAGCTTCATTTAAGTGATGTTGTTTTCCTAGTACAGCTGGTGTTGCTTTCCACGGTGGAAATATTTTGACATTTTCCACAGACAAAAAACTACCTTTGTCTGTTTATAGCCCTAATCATCATAAATCACTCAGAGTAAAACATCTCTGCATGCACACTGAGACTGGAATAACTAATTTGGGTTGTCTATGGTAAAAATGATAATGGAAATAAAATGACTGGAAAAAAAATTGAAGGTTCTGGATTTGAGATYCTGGTCTAGATCCACAGACTGCTGAAATATTAACAGGTTGAGCACAGCAAAATGTATATTTYCATACAGTATATTTTCCTATACACAGTCTCTAAGTAGAATGCTTGGCAAAAGCAGGATTCACATGAAACAACTCAATAAACCCAAGCTGAACTGGCATTTGCCTAAACTAGCCATTAAAAATAGCTTAAGAGATGTTTACATTGAAATGAGCCCATCTCTTGGATTTCAGTATCATCCTTGTGGTATCCCCACTCCAAGCTGAGAGGAACAATGGGACACTCTTGCTTTGTGTTGTGAATCACAGCTAGCCCTTCCTCATAAAACAAATGCAGTGGTCATATCTCYTTCTACTTTATATACCAACGTTCAATGAAAAGAGTATTTATTCTGTTGCCTCAAAGTCTGTGTAATTCTGCCTAAAGGGACTGAACACACAGTTGTAATACCACATAAAGAGGGCACTTCAGTTCTTTATGTGAAAACAGCTTCAGTATTAAAAAATAAAAGGTTTTTGGGGCAGCAGAAGAAAAGGAACCCATTTTAAAAATTATTCATTATTATTCATGAGATTATGTTGACCTAACCTGCTGAATATCTGACCTATGGTGCATGTCTCCACAAGTGATCTTGGTTTAGGAAGCAGACCTGCTGTCTGGAGTTTCCAATCYCTGCTTTTTGTTCCCTGCTTTTTTTCCCCTACATGTCTACTCTTGTTTTCTATCAGCACATTTCAATACTGAGTCAATAGTACTGCTGACTTGGCAATCTTCAATTTAAAGCAGAGTATTTCTGTAGTTCATTTTTGCAAAAGTCTGAATTCTCTTCTGTTGTAAAACTACAGCTCACTTGAGGAAGAGCATTGGTAAGACAGATTTTCATGGGGAGAGAAGAATAGTGCTGCARGATATTTCTGCTCCTACCTTTGCAAATTTAATAAATATAGTTGTGAAAAATAATTATTTTCCAATAAGACTGTGAAGAAAATGTGAATTATTTTTGAGACCTATCCCAGGGTTTTCACATATATCCATGGATAATATTCCACTGTACAATAGATAATATACATACAACCATGAATTAAGGCAGATCATGAAACGTTCCGTGTTGTGAGTTCTAAAGACCATGGTATAACGAACAAAGTACAAAATGAGATTATGTGCAAAACCAGTTTTGATTTCTCCTAGGAAAAGTTTTGCAGAATAAAAAAATATAAGGCAAACATTTTTATAAAAAAGCAAAAAGGACGGACAGATTCATACCATTGTGAATCTAAAGACTGACATTAAAAATCTCTTAAGCTTTCTGCCAAGGTCAAGGAAAGATGATTTTTTCCTCCTTTTTTGTTAACAAAGGAACATCAATGACTTGAAACAAAGGACAAATGTTTACAAAGACTGGAAAAAAGTAATAAATATTTCTTTTCTTAAGAACAAAGTCTTCTTCTTAATGAGCCAACAGGTACGCACATTTGCCTGCTACCTGATGTCTCTCACAGTAACAATCTGCCAGCTTGCCTCAAGGCGAAGTAATTTTATAATATAGCATTGTTTTAGGCCAGGTACTTCATACTGTCAGTCCAATGACCCATTCATAAAAATGTGAAAACAGACTGTGATCTATGGCATGTACTGTAAACTTTGTGAATGGCACCAGTGAAAACAGGGATGTTAGCTGCTGGCATTTTGTTTAAAGAAAAAGAGAAATTAGGATTACTTTGATAAATGGCAAGGTAAGTGGGCAYTGTATATGTACAGGAGAAAAAAAGATTCAGAGACATCTCTGAAATACAGGAAGCTGGGTCTACCCTTTGTGAGAGACTGCAAAAAACTCCTGTCCCAACATTTCGGGAAGGGAAAAGGAAAAGAGGGAAAGGAGGGAAAGGAGCAGGCGGGGCCGTGCTCTAGTGAGGCAATGTCCTGCTCYGCATATCCCACCCTTCAGAGCCTCTATCCCACCAGTCCCTGGCACATTGCARGCAATACTCCACACCCTGCCCTTGGAGCCCCCAACCCAGAACCAGAGTGGCCAGATGACTGAAATTCCCACCTCRGGAAGGACCCAGGAAAGCCAAAGGGTGTTTAGCCCCAGAAACGAGGCAAGCACATCTTGGCCCTAGCTTCCCTTGGAATTTCTCTCAACTGAACACCCCTGAAATCAGGAGTGGTAGCTATATTTGTTCTTTTCTATAGCTTTTCTATCTTTCCTTCTTTCTCTTTCTCGAAATAATCCCCTTTTCTCAGAGTTATGATTAACTTAAAATTGGATGGGCTTGGAGTTTGTTAAGTTGAATGGGCTAAGTTAATGATTTGTGGATGGCTTTATGTTGACTGAATGCTGCTCTAAACTTTTGTCAAAGTTCTCTGATTTTCTGAAGTTGCCAGTAAAATTTTCTGTTGTTCTGACCTCTTGAGAATATCTTGTCAGTATTTCTCCTGTGTGTTTAACTTAGAATATATAAAAAGCTGTAAGCCCTTTTAAAGATTCATCAAGATAGTTTTTGGTGCCTTACACCATTTCACAAACTTATTTCTGTATGTATTTTTGATGGATTAATCTTTGATTAATCTTCCATGAAGACTAATTGAGCACCCTCTGGGCACACTGCCACACCCTGAAAAGGAGTGGGTGATACTTCCTGACAATGTTAGCCCAAGGTCACCTTTAATTTTTTTTGCTTTTCAGGAAATATTTTTCAATTCAATTTAAATCTCCTGCTGTGATTAATATATAGTTATCTGTATCTAAAGTAGATAGGCTAAAGCTTTCTTACTTAAGTGAATATTACACTGCAGTCACAATAGTAWGAAATTTTTAAGTTAGGTAATTACAGAATTTCTCTTGCCTGCCTCCAGCCTATAGCCTGGGAGAAAAAGAATAAAAAACATATAGTGTCTTGATATTCTGCAAGYAGAGTTCAACAATAGCTAATACATTCTTCAATTATCAGCACTGGTTTGGTCACAAGTCTAAAGCAGAGCACCATGTGGAATACTGGAAGGAAAATTAATTTAATCCCTTATTGCTAGACCCAGTAAAATGGAAAAAAGAAAGAAGATAAATAAAAGTAATTTGCCGATGTAGGAAAATAATCCTTCAAGTAAGATAGATGAAAATAAATAATCAAAGGAAAACGTAAAAAACAATCCAGGAAAATCAGTCTATATAGACTGAAATAAAGTCATGTGAAGTATATTCTATTTCGTCCTTCCTCTTGTCTTCTTTGGAGGCTAGATACCTTTCACTTTTGATTTAATWGTTCAGAACATAACAGCATGATAAAAGTTTTTTCATGGAAATTTCTCACAGAAAGGCAATCAATCATATTTCCAACACATTCACTGTCTTGAGCCTCTGCGCCTCAATGACCTTTTTTTCTATGGAGCTTATTTGTTAATTTAACACTGATCAAAGGCTAAAACATTTATCATGCTTATTAGTGAGTAAACTTAGCAGCAGTATCCCAAGTGAGGAAGCAAATCCTCATTTCCTGCAAGAATGAACTGGAAATTATCCAAAATATTTTTCAGGAGTGACGAGCTGTCAAAAGGAGGCAATGGCAGATGTGGCAGCTCTAGGGTTAGGAAGAATGAAAAATAAACAAAAAAAAAGGAGGGGAAAAAAAAAAAAAGACGTTGAGCAAAGGTATCTATAGACTACTCCATGAGAATATTCTACAGTTTCATTTAACTTAGTTCTGAACTCCGATACCAACTGACCTTGGAAAGAAGTTACACTATAAATTATAATGAAAATTGTTCACATTTGCTTCTCTAAAGCCCTAATCTTTCTTAGTTCCTAAAAGTGAATGTTGACAAGTTGGGGAGGATTCTCAGAAATATCTTCTGTACAGACAAATCCAGTGTGACCTCAGGAGAAGTAGTAAATCTACATGTACCAGTYTGTAGCAGAAGGAAACAAGGACTGTATTGTGCACAGGTTCACCACCAAAGTTTTGGAGCCATATATAACCAGGTAATTTATCCACAAAAGTTTCTTGGGGAAGCAGGAACTTGATAAACCCACTGAGCTAATACTCAAACTAAGTAGTAATCATCAYCAGATAATTTGCTTTATTTGATGAAGGCAATTCCACCAACAGTTTTTGATTTTTCCTGCTTACATTTTACCTGAAGATGCTGCTGCTTGTCTTTTAGTCTTTTCTCTTGTGTGCTTGTTATCAATTCACTTGGACACAGTGTGATATTTCTTCATCTTCCACCCAAACACCACCCTATCTTGCTGTACTTAGACCACCTTTGATTCTATCTCGCTGAAAGCTGTGGATTTCTAAATACCTTGGTGTTGTATTGCACCAAGTAATTAGTTCATTTTGCACGGAGTGTTCCTTGATTAGACCTTCCCATGTACCCTTGCACCTTCCTTTACCTGAAGTCCCCTGTATCTCCCCTCCCCCTGGGTCCGCCCCCATTGGTCAACAGACCCCCGTTCGTCCCCTCCCCCTTAGGGCTTAAAACTCCTCGGATGAAGGGTGCCTCCCTCTTTTTCCTCCTGGATTCTGAGAAGTATGTTCCTACATTGAATCTGTGGGGTCATTTCCCATGAGGAGTCAGAGCGCCTCTTATGTTTTGTTCTTATCCTCACCCATGAGGATGAGGACAAAAGATAAAAGCTAGCCATGGCCGGACTTCAGGAGCAAAGGAACTCGGGCACTTTGGTATCATCTCCATCTGTATTTATCTTTCAGACTTCAATGCTTTCACTTAGCTAGCTACATTTTCGTCTAGATATGGAGCACAAATAATGTGGAATTATTGCAGTATTTACCTGCAGTGTTTAGCAGTACACAATACTGCTCTATAGTTATAGACTATGTATAGTTATAGACTATGTTAACACAAGCTTATTTTTTCAGCCCCAAGAGCTACCACACTTATGGATTCTGTAATGAAAGGGGAGACGGCTCAATAATCTATTCAGAACAAGACACATATATCCATGAAAAGGGAAAATTAGACCACAGAAGAGGCAGTAGATGTCCTGGTTTCACACAGACGTTCTTGGTAAAGTGTATTTTTGTATTGATAGGATTTTTGTGTATTGAATTTTAGTATTTGATAATAAGGACCTTATAAATTGAGAAATTATGTAAGAAACTCAATACAGCACACCACTAGCAGAGCCAGGATTATGGCTTCAAACCATTCTGACTGCTGGATTACTTTTTGAGATTTTAAAAAAAATTCTTTTTGCCTGGATTACTTCTTTGCAATAGGACYCCATAAATGTTCTATGCATCAACTCACTCCTTTCCTGTGGAGAAATTTTCGGCTTAGAACTGACAGATACAAAAGTTCCTTGTTACTACCCATCTCGGCCACTATTTCCAAGAGCAGAAGAGGACTGCTTGAACACCCTGTGTTAAACGAAATTTATTGGTGAGAATACAGTTACTATTTTCCATGATAAAATTAGAAACCCACAGAAATTAGATTATGTGAATGCTTACCTCAGAAGAGGGAACCCCACATATAGGCCAGGTTTCCCATATTTGTGGTTATTTTATTTTTCTTTTAATAATCAGTGGCTGTTTTCATGCCAAAGTAGGAAAGAGACAAGGAAAACACAAGAGTTTCAGTATTTGCACTGAATGTTCTTTGTAGTTCTGAGCAGCAAGTAAGTCCAGGAATAGTGTAAGTGAATGGAGAAGTTATGATGCAGTTTAAGAGTAAGATTTAAATGGCAAATTCATCAAATATYTCACATATTGTCAGAAGTTCATAGGCTTCTCTGTGATCTTTCAGCTGTTTCAAGAAACCTCATTTTACAGACAAACATGACAGCAAAAAAAAAGATCCGCAAAGACTAATTTAAAATACATAGAAATTTATTTTGCAGTGGATCTTACCAATYCCATGTTTTCCCTCTGAAGAGAATGTGGTTATAATTTGAAGATGTTGTATTTTGTTATCTATTTTATATTCTCTCAAAGGGAAAATGAGAGGTCTTGTGGAATAAAATAAAGTCTGCTGTGACYGTTGCTAAGGTTCCTCTAAAAATACAGACCATCTGGTTGAAAATGTGAGTAGTAACAGCTATTTATTCCAAAAGAAAGCCCAAAACTGAGACATCATGTTTAATACTCCCTCCTTACCTTGTATTTTTATTGTCACCAATGTTAGTAGTAATCACAATATTRGACATTTGAAACTAGCAATAAAAATAATATCTGAAAAAGAATACTAGGAACATTAATTGAATATTTTCGATTTAATGAAACTGATGTAAYATTTACTCCTTTTATTTATTAAAAAAAAAGATAAGGTTACAAGAAGCTAAGACAAAAATTCTGCAAAAACGTAGATAATTGAAAACAAGTATGAAATTTTGAGGATGATAAATGCAAAGGCAGAACAACTTCAAAAATTTGCTTCCTTTTCCTTGGTTTTATTTGGTATTTTTTGAGTATAAACAGAGGCAGAGCAGAGATTCTTCAGTGCAGTAAGCTGAGTAATTTACATGTTGTTTGTAAGTATAGAAGATAGATTATATTTCTGATTTTCTTCCTTAAAATATATATTGAAATGTTACTGTTGCTATGTTCTGCTAAATAAATCAGTAAAGATGTGCAAATATGTGTTTTGAAAATTCAACAATAAAAAAAATCAGACTAGACATTAAGTAGTATTTGGTTATGAAATGGTCTYCTTTGAGAAATGGAGAAATGGTGGAAAAAAGCTCCATCTCTAAGAATATTAACAGTTTTATTACACAAAGTATCAGAAAATATTATGTAAGGAATAATTTTGTACTGACAGCCATCTGGACTAATGTGCCATTCCCTTTCTGTAATTTCTATAATATCTGTAAAGAATATGTTTTAGTTACTTGATCTTWAATTCTCCTTTGAATCAGCCAGAGACTTTGATTAGAGGACATATTTTAATAATCAAGTATGGACTCTGAACACCAGGAGTTGTATGGAATCCTGAATAATAAATTATGTGTAAAATGTACTAAGCTTGTTTAATGCCTATCAAACACGCTTGCAATGCATATTTGAATGTATTGTGAGATATCCATTCCTTTCCTTTCAGCAAGTGTCATGGACTAACWATTAAAAACAATATGACATTAAAAAAGCTATTCTTGACTTTTGGATACTGTTGCAAGATAATAAAGGAAGAAAGAAAATGCCTTGAAAAATGACCATCCAATTGGCCCACCACAAATTCCTCCAAAGAGATAAATTTTATTGTTCCACAGAGATCAAACATRCATGTAAGTAAAATATATTTTACTGGGAGAGGTTCTCAATCCTTTTTCTCCACATTTTTGTGCAGTTAGTACTTCTTTCACCAAAATCATGTTTTTAACCGTGTTTCAAAATGGCAATATTTTGTACTTTTGCTTCATTCCAGGGTGTGATTAAAAGGGCAGGGTACAGAAGAGATTCCAAATTAGCCCCAACAGGCACCTAAGCTAGTTAGAGCATGGTGCTAATAAAACCTAGCTAGTGGGTTTGATCTCTGCACAAGCCTTTCACTTAAAACCTGGATTGAATGATCCTTGTAGGTCCYTTCCAACTCAGAATATTCTTGGGGAGGTGCCGTAGATTGTTAATCTGCATTCCAAATACTTTTATGCCTCTCTGTTAAGACAASCTTTATTTCCTTGATGGACTAAGAAAACAAGTTCTGACATTGTTTTCATCACCAGTTTCTTCTTCCATTTTGCTTTGCCTTCACATTTCTGAACATTTCCAAGAAATCATTTTATTTTCAGGTACTACAGTCCCATTACACTGGAGAATCAAGGTCTGGGTCATTTAAGAGCCAGACCCAGCTTCCCTGAAAGCCTGTGGCTCCTTCCACTCACATCAGCTACGTCTCTACCAGGCTTTGAGGAGAAATCAACTTTTACAGTTACCTTCTTGTTCATCTATTATTAGGGAAATTATTTTATGATGAATACTTGCATTACAAGAAGAATAATTTTGGTAGTGGTAACACTGTTTTTTGAAAGACACCTCTTGTTATTCAGTTTGGATGAGTACCTGCCAGACACAGATATGGAAATGGTTTTTCCACCTTACTCATTTTAGCTGTTGATTATAATTAATTGGAGCTTCTTAAGGACAAGCATATGTTGTGCAGTAGCAGATGTTCAGTATAAAAATTTGTCTTGGGAAAACACATCTAATCAGTGCTTATTTGGTGAAAGAGGACTGATGACAAAGAAATAATTAGTGGTCTGTAGGCAAATGCTTTAGGGCCCTGAACTGTGAGGTCACAGTGTATTGACCTCAAGATGTGTCTCTACAAATTCCTCATCTGCTAATGACAGGGCAAAACACAAGAACATAAACTTAAATTCCACTGAACTCTGGTACAGAATGACATAAGGGCAAGAGGATTTTGTGGGCATATTTGGAAAAGAGTCAACATACAGAGAACCACAGCATCATAGAATGGTCTGGGTGAGAACCTTACAGATCATCTAGTTCAAACCCCCTGCCATGGGCAGGGACACTTTCCAAGATTACTCACAGTCCTATCTGACCTGTCCTTAAATGCTTCCAGGGTGGGGCATCCACAACTTCTTTGAGTCACCTGTTCCAGTGCCTCACCACCCTCACAGTAAAATATTTCTTCCTAATACCTSATCTAGAGTATTTTGGAAGGTCATGAGGATGGGTCAGGCCAATTGGTTGAATTGAGGGCTGCTGTCATGGCATTTCCAAAGTTTTCCCAGGAACCTTTTGATTTRGTCACGGATTCAGTTTCTGTGGCTGACATGGCACAGTGGTTGTGTCATTCCTTTTTGAASGGCATCAGAAATCTTGATTTGTTTCATTTGCTGAAGATCCTATGTTGTGCTTTTCAGGCCTGGTTCCTCAAAAACAAAACCGGGGAATGCAGGGTGAACCCCGCAGAGTCAACTGGCAAAAGCTTTGCATGCCATCAGGCACCTTAAWGGTGCTGCAGAATTCTAATAATCCTGTCATGTTGAAGTCAGGACACTGTGACCAAATGAAGGTCAACCAGTGGAGGAACCACTGAGTAACGACTCTGATGTCAATGACACGAGCGATCACTCCGATGGTCCTTCATGAACAGAAACTGAACAATGTTCATTTTCTTTTTTTGTTTTTTCTTTTGATTAATGGAAAAAGGGTGAGATGTTTCCCTCCTCTCAGTTTAAAACCATTTCCCCTTTTCCTATCACTACATGCCCTGGTAAATAGTCTCTCTCCATCTTTCTTGTAGACTCCCTTAAGATACTGGAAAGATGCAATCAGGTCACCCTGAAGCTTTYTCTTTTCCAGGCTTCACTGTTCCAATTCTCTTGGCTTTTCCTCAGAGGAGATGTGCTCCATTCCTCTAGTATTCTTGGTGGCCTCCCTCTGGACTCGCTCCAACAGGCCAACATCCTTTCTCTACTGAGGACCCAATAGCTAGACGTAACATTCAGATGGGTCTCAGAGTGGAGCAGAGGGRCAGAACCTCTTCCCTCACCCTGCTGGCCATGCTGCTTTGGATGCAGCAAAGGACACGATTGTTCTTCTAGGCTGCAGGGGCAGCCARCTCTTGTCCAGGGTCTCATCCACCAGCATCCTCAAGTTCTCCTCCAAATCTGGGCTGCTCTCAATCTGTTGATCACCCAGTTTATATTGATAATGGGGGTTGCCTCAACCAAGGTGCAGCACTTGATCCTTTTAAACCACATGAGAATTCATGGGCCCACTTTTTGAAGTTGTCTACATCCCTCTGGATGGCATCTCATCCTTCAGGTGTGTCAACTGCACCACTCCGYTTGGTGTCATCTGCAAGCTTGCTGAGGTGCTCTTGAGATCTTATTCTGTGGCATTAATGAAAACATTGAATAAGAAACAGGAAAGCTTAGCATGTTTRTTAACTAGTTTATATCAACATATGACAACAGTATATCAGCTGTTGTTAGCCACAGTCGAGCAGTGGAGTAGCTGATAGACTGAGTAACTTTGGRAGAATATAAAATTTTACAGGCTAAATGTCATTTCCTTAAATACTGATAAAGTGAGTCCTGCAGTCACTATGTTGTTACTCGTTATTTCACTAAAATTTGCTTGTCCCGAAGGCTTAGGTACAACTATCATCCTTGTCTGAAAGAATATTTCACACTAAGAATTAAGTAAGAACTTTCTTCTAGGTTATTTGTAACTCAGGTATTCATAGTTTGGAGAGGKTTTTTTTTGYTTTTTTTTTTCCTCTGCTTGATAGTTGTAGTTAATATCAGAAAAAAGGCTTGTGCAAACAGCTCATGAAAGGTAGATGTTCCTCATATGAAATGATAATTCAAAACAGTTTGGCATCATTACAGATTTTTTTTTTTGTTGTTGTAAAGACAAGCAAACAAGCTTATCAGAAGACTAATACCTTATATTATGCAAGTAAGATAAATGCAAACATTTAAAAAATTACATGCATCTGAACATCAACTACTCTCTATTTACAAGGAATAACCAACAATTGGAAGACTTGATTAATTTGATTCATGGTTTTTCCTTAACTGTATTAGCAAGGAAGAAGAATAAAACAAGTCTTGCACAATTTAGCTAGAAGTCCTAGTAASAGATCATGCAGAAATATTTCAGCTGTTCAGATAAAAATAGTCTGGAAGGATATAAGCTGAGTCATTTCAAGGAGACTTAATAGTGAAGTGGTCTGGCTTAATGGTTTAGAAAGATGAGCTTAACATGGCTAGTTAATTACTGTGTTTGTAAAAAAATGGGAGAAAACCTCCCTCTGCTCTCAAGTCAAATTTTGATTTTATCCATAGAAGGTCAAATTTGCATTGCAAATCTGTGGAGAGATGTTCAACAAGATTAACCAACAATATTGACCCACAAGATTGTTTCTTTTTTTTCATRGGTGTTGCTCCATGTTCTTGTTGACAGGGTAGTTTCACTGCACTGGGGGAACTCTGGGCAAATTTTGGGAATGCCTGTTGCAGCTGTAGCATCACACTGGGAGGAAGGAGCAGAGTGGCCCTGCTGCAGCCCAAGGTGCCCCAGCCCACTGGCAGCACCCGGCCGAGGCAAGCAGGCACCAGGTACAGGTTACCCCAGCTCCTGCCTTGCCATCTCCTGCTGAGAGCAAGGAGAAGTTGTACTCCACAAGTTGTAGCCCCTGACCAAGTACCAGGAGCAGCTGCCACTGCTGGAGAGATTGGGGACTAGAAAGGGGCAGGGGGAAGAAGTTATTTTTACTTTTGTCTCCCTACAGCAATTGGCAATTGGGGCCACCATTCAGGGGAGGCGTTACTTTGCCATTTTAATTTTCTCATTGTTCCAAAAATTTGATGAGATTTCAGCAACTTGGTAGCTAGTGACTATATAATAATAATATTACTATTATTCTTTGCCTGTTGCTATTTTGTTTTTAATAAACTTATTTTTTCACTTATATCTACTTGTATTTGTTTCTCCTTATTGGTGGAAAGGGGTAGGTTAAACTATAAAGGAGGTAACCCATTCTAGGATGTCCCCCTTAAATCATCTTAAACAAAGACACTTGGGGTGCATATTAGTGTAGTATCTCAAAAACTACACCTGTTAAAAGCACTGTAGTAAATGTATTTTTAATATTCTGGTGTCTTTTTCCTCAGATTCCCTGAGTAAGTAATTCTCATATATAGAATACAGAAATCGGCCAGATAGAAACTTTCTAACACAGTTTTGAGTATTAGAAATCAGGCATTCTTTATTGCAGCACACTAGTCACTTGGAGCACCCTTCCTCTAATCGAGTGCCCTCAGCATCAGGTAAAGAGAGTTTTTGTCATATGCTCTGATTACATATACATCTATCTCTGATTACTTGATGTATATATATTAGTTTATTTTACATAGTTGTACCCCTATTGGAAGACCTTATGTGGTTCTTTGGGGTCCTTTTCAGTGGTCTTCAATGGTGTCTTCTTCTGGTGTCTTTTTTAGGTGGCTGTTCCTCGACCCCCACTTTTGAGTAAGCACAACATCATTATTTTGCTAAACTTCTACTTTGTCGGCCTTGCAGAGCTGAGCTGGCATCCTGCTTGCATTTTGCACAACTCCTGTTTGCCTAAATTACGTACTTTATCTATTTCTCCAAGGTTGTGCTGTTCTGTTCTAGTTCTACTGTCTTTATCAATATGAGAGAAGAAAATATTCTTCAAATAAAAGAAAATAGGTCTACTTTCTTGTTCTGAAGTTTCACTTGTTACAACAGACTCATTCTTATCTGTGTTTCCCATTAAATGGTTGTTGTTGTTTTGTTTGTTTGTTTTGTTTTTATGTAGAAGAGTGAATTTTCCATGATGAAGGAAAAATCGGTGGAGAATCACAGTTAGTGAATTTGAGAGGCCAAAATAATAAATTATTAGTAGAAAAAAACTAGTCAACATTAAAAAGTAATCTGTACTTGAAATACATGAGACTCAGTTTGTGCAAAGTCCATGCAATGCTGAGGTACTCTTTTAAACACTGTAAAGTAAAACAGAATTATAGATAAAGAACGGCTTAAGGCAAAGAATTAATGAAAAAACTACCCTGATGTGAAACTCAGCAGATTAGCAGCTATAAAATGGGTATTATATTTAGAAGTGTTAAAGCTGGTTTGAGTTTTTAAATTTCAGGATGGGAAGTAAGATGTACTCAATAGAGTACATCTGTTAGCAGTTAACAAAATAGTCAACACATTACTGACCTTGAAAATGTCCAAGGAAAAAAACCCCAAAAACTAAAAGAAATTAATATAGTGGGAAGGTAAGTGAAAGTTCTGACCTCAGAATAATTAAAGAAAAGTTATTCTGTTGGTTGGTATGGTTTTTAGTGTCCTAGAGCCTCTTGGTCCCTACATGGTTTCCAAAATGGTAAAGTTGAGAGTTGTCAGAGAGAATACACAATCCAATGAAAACTATTGTTAAACAAGTGCTATTAGATGCACTTGAAACTGACAACACTTAATGCTTGAATTATGTTTTTGTTGACTTACTCATTTAAGTATCATTACTTATATGTTTAGCACTTCAGTAAGGAAGAGTTGTCCACTTCATGTTTCTTCCTTCAGGCAGAAGAAGGCCCAGCTCCTCTGATTTGGTGCTCATGTAGGATCAGTGGGTGGTTAGTGGTGTGCAACACTCAGCAAATGTCTGAAGCAATTAGAGGGAGAGGGCAAAAWCACAGTGGAGGAAGGAGGGGCAATTGATTGTACACATACGCAGCCATCAGCTCTAGAAGAAAACATGGACACCTTCATTCAATTACAATACTGGAGAAGAAACTTGAATGCAAGACTTCTATCCTTATGAATATAAGCTGGTACTAGAAAAAGGGGAAAATTAGGGGAAAAAACACCTAACCCCAACATCACTCTCAGCAACATTCATCTGCCTAGGATATAATGAACAAAGGGCATATTTAAAATTTATTAAAAGAAGTGGAGGGTGAAAAATGTGTAGTCCAACAAGCAACAAGCCTTGTATGCATAGAGTGCAGATGAGCCCTGATGAATGGGTATGAAGCTAACATGAGTTTCCATACTTCCGTGTAAATTAATGGGATTATTAGGGAAGTCAYTTGCTCATATCAGTGAGAGTCTGTYCTGCAATAAATGTACTAAAGCCATATTATGTATGCCTGAATTAATGGGGTTGAAAGTGCCTACATGTATGAGGCATGTATCTAGAAGGAAGAGACATAAAAATTCATTATAATCACATGTGCTTTTGTGAAAAATGAAAGCAAAAAGCCCTACATTAAAATATAGTGAAAGATATCAATTGCATTTATATCGCTTATCTTGAACACTTTCAGAGCCACTATGTTCAAGTCAAAAAAAGCTACACTGAAAAAGTTTTACTTAAGTTCTTGGAAGGCTATTTSGGCAGAGTAAACTATGTTTACTTTTTATGCAGTGTAGTCTGAAGTAAGAGTCTAGTATGTGCTATAACATTAAAGAGTTTTTGACAGTTTATATCCCATTTGAAAAAAATGCTGACAGTTAAATATCATAGGGGTTTTGCTTTCATATGCAAATCCAAGTTTTTGCGCCTGGTTCACAACAACAAATCAAAAAATTGTAGACCTTTTTAATTAAAATGTTTTAATAACAAAACCTGAGAAAAAGTATCCTGAAGTGTCTTTGATGTAACAGAAGAAAAAAAAAAATCTAGTGACAATTTTGCTAATGTATTTGAAAGATGCAATTTTTTTTCCTTTTCCAATAATTGAGTTTAATGTCAAATCACAGATCAGTTCATTATCAGTCAGGGCTAGAGGCAGCATGACCCAGTTGAGTGTGTTTTGAACTGAGGTGTAAATCTGAGATTGGATAGAATGGTCATGTTTTTCAGATAGTCTCAGGCAGTAAATCAGACACTTCACTTAGAAACAGATTTATTTGAATGGTGTTACGTGCAGACATCAATAAATAATTTTTTCTTTGTCAGAAGGARTAATTGCTGGCAACCTGAGTTTTAACACGATGTAGGAGCTGGATCACTAAGCTGATTTATTTAATCAAGAAAAGTTCCTGAGACAGAACAACTGAATTTTGAACATAGGAGCTTTGGTAAAGGTTACGGAGGGATGCAAAAACTTAAGATATCTGAAGTGAAATAGGCAGCAGACCTAAAATCTTATTGTAGGATGGTGGCATACAAATTTCATGTGTTCGAKGTATCCCAAGTTTTATTAGGTTCTGATCCATAATTGCTATCTTTCATGATGCAAAGGGTTGATAAGCTAGTAAAGCAGAAGCAGTCCCACCAGAAATGTTTCTCTTGCAGCCTTGTACAAGAGGATGTATGAGCAGGGTAAGTGTTGTGAATGTTTTGTTACAGGTCCTTGCAGCAAAATGTAAATACAAAGATAGCTCAAGGGATTTTACTGCCTGTGACAAACTGAGACTATACAACCTTTTCAGTCTTCAGTTATTCAAGCATTTTGATATCTACTATTTTCAAATGCTTCCTAACTTATGCAAGAATTCACAATAAAGCTGCATGCTTTCAGCACAGTAAAAGTTTTATAAACACAAATTTGTTACACAAAGCAGAACATGGAAAGAATGGGTCTAAGGGAAGTGTCATTGATTCCAATGTTTGCATTTTGTCTCATTTTAAGACAATTATATGGGGCAGAGGCTCCCAAATGAGCTACCTSCCCTTTACTTCTAACCAGTCTGCTTTCACCAAAAAAAGAGAGATGAATGCAGGAAGATTTTAAGTGAAAAAATAACAGTTTACCAAAAAACAAGCCAGCAACAACCAAGATAACGTCAATAACCACTAAACACCAAGGTGCTGAATCCCATGAACAAAGAAAACAAGATGGCGGACAAGGCCCTCCTCCCAAGATGGCAGCTGCAATAACAAMCTGCGTGGGCTGGAAAACAAAGACACCATGGCAGATAAGCTGCTTGGCTGATCCTTYCCCCCAGAACAAAAGACTGGGAAGGCAGGAACTTACCCAGCAGTTCCAGTGGCAGAYGGGGGATACTGGTGTTGTGCGGAGCGACTCTGGATGCACATGTCAGTTTCCCTGCTTTCCCTGCTTTCTTGGCTGGCCCCAGGTGATGCCAGTGCTGCAGTTCCAAGTCACTGCTGTGTTGCAGGGGGAAGAAATAGTCCCAATGAGCACTAAGAGGTTGTGGCACCACGCTGAGTGGTCMCACGTGTCAATATCATGTGTGAGGTCAGTGTTGGCACTGCCTCCTCCTGGCTCCCTGCTAGACCTAGCTGGTGTTGGTGCAGCTGCCTTGGGTCACCATCCCAGTGTGGAGGGGGAAATAAACCGTTCTGCTGAGCACTGAATAGTGGCGGCCATGATCCTCCCCGTCTCAGCTTGTCATGGTCACTTGCACAAAGGTATTGCAGAATTACCTCTGGAACAGTAATGGATTTTGAAATGCAGTTTCTTGGGTTGCTACTGTGAGACCTGAACAAGGCAACCACTGCTGAGGCTGGAGAGAAACAAAGGAGGGCTTGAGCATGTACATTCTCTATTTCTAAAGAGACACAGTGCACCATCCCTCCATGAATTTGGGGCAAAACATGTGAATTAGGTGTCAGGACGGTAATAACCTTGGGCAAGTTGGCATAGAGAAGATATGGAGTACTCGATGATTTTTTGGTTCATCCAGTTTGGTTCACACATTTTTTGAGGTCATCAGTCAAACCCAAAAAGGAAACAACTGAAGTGAAGAGAGAGAAAATACACAGGATGTACCAAAACCAGAGTCAAAAGCAGGGAAGGAGGGAGGACGTTGGGAAGGAAGGCAGGAAGGAAGGAAGGAAGGAAGGAAGTCTAATTTGTGCAGCTGAGAGCTCTGCATAGGACTTGTGCATAACTTTCATCAGAGTGCCATTTGAACAATCAATTACCAGTTGCCTTCACTCATTTCTGATGCTTTTTCCAGAGCTGGTAGGGGAGTAGTAGTGTCATTCACTCCACCGTATTTGCTGTATTGATACAGATTTTACCAAATGACAGCAGGGATAAGCTGAAAGTCACTGGAGGTTACCTGCATTTCCCTTAGTACATGAGTTCAACTTTTTGATGCCCCCTTATGCCAGTTTGAAGACACTGAGAGAGAGTCATTAGCCTTCTAAACTTTTTTTTYYTTTTTTTTTTAATGTCTGTTCAGTTGCTTATAGTTTTCACAAAGTGCTTTTGAAAAAGAAATTCAAAAATATCAGTATTGAGAATTCTTGCTGGAATTCTTGATCAGTGATTTGCAGTCTCATGATGAAAAATTGATTGAAATTTGGGCAGGAAGGGAGTGTAGGGTGAGATGATCAAACCTATTGCCTGTGTTATCATGTCTCAATGCATTGGTAGGATTACACCAAAAACCTATTCAAAATAAAAGAGTGCAAGGGAAACTTGTCACACAATCACCTATAGACATTGGAGAAATAAAAATTAAGCAATTAAAAACGCGTTTGTGTCTTAGTCAAGCTTCAGTTCATCAGCTCCATTTCTCTGTCTGTTCTACTTAGTGATTCATTTGGTTGAATATCAGATCAAAAAGAAAGTAACAAATATGCTGTCCAAAAGAGAAAATTGTTACATTTTCTCAGGGCATACTCTCTCTAGGTCAGAGACTCTAAGGTGACAGCTACAAATGTACAGATGTATTTAGTATACATGTAGCTTTGGGGAAATATTTTCTATCTAGTATTCCAGTTACAGCTTCTTTAAAATACAGCTCTGAAAATCTCAGGGGAGAGTATAGCAGATSTTATTAGCAGGTAAAGTTTAAGTCTGGTCATTTTCTCAGAGACGTTTTAATAATTAAACTCTTCATTCTTAGTAACAAATCTTCATGTATTTTACTTCTGTCCACCTTTTACAGGAAAAAACAACTCTATGGAATCAGGTGAAATATTATTCTGGGACAGTATCCTGGCCCTGACATTGACCAGTTGAAAACACTTAGAAAAGACATAAGCTCACGTCTTTGCCCTGAAGTACCCCACCTTAATATATCAGTGATTTGACAAGGGACCTGTGGATCATTCAGCTTAGATGACCATGATGGATTTAATCTCATAAAGTTGTTCAGCCTCATTTCTCTTTCATGACAGATGTGTTTTGCTTTCAACATTTCCAAGAATCTGAGTTAAAGAAGAAATGAGTTTACACTCCACATGTAAAGTTTGTGTTGCTTTTCAGATTTTGACTTAATAAAGTCACCAGTCAGAAGTGTATCACCAAACTCAATTGAAAATCAGACCGAAATTTTTAAAATTTTCCAATGTTCAAGAAAATCCACTTGGGAACTTTTGGTCAGAAATGTGTACTCCATCTCTATCTCTGACATTTTCATTGGTCCTATAAGGGTCAACACACTATCTGAAGTCCAAATCCATTCTCATGGGACGTGAGTTGCTAGGTCAAAGATAAAAACCTAACATTTGAGTGTGTTTCTAAAAGAATCAAACAGAACTTTATTTTCCCTATTCATTACTCTGCTTTACTTTCTTTTCTTCTCCCAAATTAATGTTACTGCATTTAGTTCTGTGGTTACTTTCCAAGGCACTGTTCYCCAGGCTATTGTTGTCCAGGGTTGCCCCATCCCAGGTGCAGAATCTGGAGCTTTCCCTTGTTGAACTTCATATGGTTGGTGATTGCCCAGTCCTCCAATTKGYCAAGGTCTCTCTGCAGGATCACCCTGTCTTTGAGAGAGTCAACAGCTCCTCCCCACTTTGTGGTTTTTGCAAACTGGGTTAGGATCCCTTCCACTCCTGAGTTCAAGTMATTTATGGAAATGTTGAGGAGCGCAGGGTCAAGGATGGAGTCCTGTGGAACCCCACTGGTTACAGGTCACCAGTCTGATGTCACCCCATTCACTGAAACCCCTTTGTGCCTGACCTGTGAGCCAGTTGCTCACTCACCCCATGATATGTTTATCCAGCTGCGTGCTGCACATTTATCCATAAGGATATTGTGAGAGAGAGCATCAAAACCTTTACTGAATTCCAAAAAGAGTGCATAAACTGGTTTCCCTTGATCAAGGGAATGTATAAAGTGGGTTACTTTGTCAGAAAAGGAAAGCAGTACTTTTTTCTCATGAAGCTGTGCTGGCTCTGACTGATGACTGCATTGTCTTCCAGGTGTTTTTCAATACCTCCAAGAATAATCTTCTGTATAACCTTACTAAACACTGAAGTGAGACCAACTGGCCTGTAATTTCTTGGATCCTTCTTGCCCTTCTTGGGAGTCAGGACAATGGTCACCAACTTGCAGTCAGCCAGGACTTTTCTGAGTTCCCAAGACTGCTCAAAAATCATTGGGAGAGATTTTGCGATGACGTCAACTAACTTTTTGAGGATTTTTGGATGAGTCCCATGAGACACCATAGATTGGTAAACATCCAGTGGAGCAGCAGATCCCACATTATATYAGGGCCTACTGGGAGTTGATAATTCTGTCAGTCATGGTCCTCCAGGTCAGGGTACTGACACCTCCTTGGTTTATCATCTGTGTTGAAGACAGAGGCAAAGAAAGCATTAAATACTACAGCTTAACCTAAAGGAAAAGATGTACATGACTGAAAAGACATACATGATTTGGTTTGGTAAAATTTGTTTAAATATAAATTATTTTATATACAGCTACAAATCTTAGTCTGAGCCTACATAAGAAAAGAAATTAAGGAAGCATCCAAAAGGTGTTCAAATAAGAGTTCTAATGAGTTTGGCAGAGTTTGACAGTGTAAGTTGTGCTCTTCATGAATATGTTTCAGAAATACTTTTCTTACAGCTACATCTTTGCTCTACATTACACCTTCCTAAACAGTGAATAGTTCTTGTGTACTATGCAAAGGTTTTTATATTCCTAATAGTCACTTATTAATTTAAATTATTCTTCAGTACTGAGAGTGGAAACTGTTAATGTAACACAGRTACTCATTATACTGCTTAGTGGCTGAGATAATGGTTAAATAATGTACATTTTTCATGCATATTCAAGTATACCCTTTCCACAWAATTATTTACTATTCCACATAACCAATTCATCACCCCAAGACAAACAGATATTTTAAGTTGTTACTGAAGTTGGACTGGTGATTTTGTAAATTGTCTGCCTTAGTGGAAAATTCTTGACTATTTTCAATTTTTACTTGAGTTCTATATGGAATGATAGATTAGAATTTTTCCAGTATCTCCACAGCCATTTCCTTACTGGCTGGAAGAGAGTGAGGCACACGTAATAGATGCTTATCTTTAATACCTTTCTCAGTGCTACTAGCAGAAGGACTCCTCAGGCAGCCAGCTGAGAACCCAGCTCTCTCTGATCTCCTCTCAGGTTAAATGGCTTCTGTAAAATGTCTTGTAAGAGTTCATGAGGCCTCTGCCATCATCTCTTAGGGTTGTCCAGTGACTGGTTTTCTTTCAGAAGTTTGATTTCATTATTGTTGTCTTTGTTATTATTATCATTATGTAGTGGAATAACAAGCTTGGGGAGGGAGGAATGAATTTTGGTTTAGTAATTCTGATCCATTTTTTCCACATTATTTCTAGCATTTTAGGTGCTTGAATTCTGTTTGCTTCTTGTATCATTTCACACCTTCCCACTTCCCAGAGACATGCAAGTTTACACATTTTAATTGTGGGGTAAACTGACATCTCACAAGAAAACAGTAGGATGGGGAATTCTTTGAAGATAAAGCATTACAAGATTCCCTTCAGAGAGCCACCGTTAAATCTCACTGCTGTGTAATCTGTTCTGCTTAGCCCATCTCTGATGAACAGTGTTATCRTGAGAAGGCAGGAGAGTCAAATAAATGCTTGTCCTTCAAGTTTTTTTCCATCTGAGCTGCTGTCAACATTTATCAGAACTACAGGATGTGGACACTCTCCTTTTACCCCGTATATAACTACATTACATTCTCTAATACAGTTGTCATTTATTCTGAACATTGTTATCTCATTTCAGCTAGCAGYTCCACAAAACTGGCTGACATCTTTATTGTCATATAAACAGTTTTAAAAGCATGAGCACCACAAAATCCTAAGAAGAACATACTGGGATCTGACATTGCATTTTTTWAAAAAAAAATTGGGAACTAAAAATAGTTCATTTAAACAGAAAATTATTTGTGACTAATTCTGTGCATATGACTTTTCTCTTTCAAAACAACAGCATTATTTGTGGGCAGGGAAGAACCTGGAGGAGCCTCAAAATTTAGATTTACAGTGGGTTTTAACATTGGTTTTGAAAACAGAGAGGTAATGAAGAAACTGTCTCAATCATCAGGAGCTAAAAGTTCCTGAGGAGGGAGTAAGTGGTTTAAGGCCTACTAGGAGCAAAGCTGAAGTCCCATGAACCCAAATCTCAAAGCTGCAAGGTGTCTTGGCAGTTTTCTATCTGCAACTGTGGTTTCTGACAGAAAGATCTGCTGAAAGATTTTAATATAACTGGCATTCTGTTTCAGTAAAGAAGTTCCCTATGATTCACCACACATTTTGAATACAGCTTGGACTCTTCCATATTAAGAAAATCTCACCAGTAAATCCACAAACTGGTTGCAATTAGTATAATCTCAGATAATGGGATAGGTATGAAAAAAAATTGCATGGTATGCAGTAAAATTAGGCATGAATCTTTCATTTTCAGAAAGCAAGAATTTTTTAATTAAAAGAATTTTGAAATTAAAACTCCTGTTGGAATTGGAGGGTTTTCTCCCCTGCCAGTCCATGCTTTTTCCGTAGAGAAATGTGTCAAAAAGATGGAGCAGCTTGCACGTTCCRTGGGTCTTTGTTGATAGTTTTAATGGTAATGCATTAGTCCGGGAGGCAATCTTTCAAAGCAATGTAGAGGGACTGTGCTCTGCAACTCCCACTAAAATCACTGAGAACCCGGAGGCTAAACCTCTTCCTGCTTTGAAAATATATCCTGAACTACAGTAATTGCCATTTATCTCTGCTTGAATTAACTGGATGATCAGTCATATTTCATTTCTTAAGTGTTATGATTCCACTTCTGAGTAGCAACACTGTTGTGTTTCAGTGGTATAACTGATTGTAAAATCCCAAAGCAAGCTCTTTTTCATTTGTCATATAGTAAGCTCACATATACACAAATGTAAAGTTTTCATTAGTTTTATCAACCAATTACCCTAAATAAATGGAAGAGAATACAAAATAAATGGAAGAGAAATTTCTGTAATAGAAGGGAATATTGTTCATTTTTATATATGTTAACTTCTTAATAAAATAGTCATAATGAGCTAATGTGAAACTTTGACAAATTAATCAAACTAATAGACATTGTTTTTAACGTAATGTCATTATTAGTAATTTTGAAAAGTTATTTCATATATGTGTACAAAAATCTCTCTACAATTAATTAAAAGAAGTATTGTAAACAATATTAAAATTGAAAGATTAATGTGATGAGCTCAAAATTATAAACTGTAGGGCTGGGCAACTTGATAGACTGCAGTACACCCCTCAAATGTATTAAAAGTATGTCAGCCAATGTAGACACTAGTGGTCTTGGAATAGGATGCTATTAGCACTCAATTTTCTCACTTAGAGATGTTTATTTGACTTTTGATACCAGTGTTTAACTGCCACTGATGGGTTACTTGAGAATATAGTGAGAAACAGCCTTTTCATGTGTCCACATCCTGTAAACATATTACTTTCATAAATACAAGCCTTTTTAAAAGCCTTTCATGACTCTGAAATGTAAAGTGAAAGTATACAATGTGAGAAGGATTAGATCATTTGAATTTCATTATTCATGCCCTTTTGTTGCCTTAGATGAAAGATTCCTTAATAAGTATTAAAATAAGATTTTGTTTAGCCTTGCACTACATTCAAGAGGAAGACAGATGTCAAAAGTTCACTGAAACTGATTTGTAACTTCGGATCCAAGCATAATTTAAAATCAAAGCCAGAGTTTTGACAGCCTTGTAGTAACAGAACTCTTGAATTCTACTCTGGGTACMAAATCTGTGACCTGTGATTTTGTTTGTTTCTTTGTTTGTTTATTTTTCAAATACAAGTCTTTTATGGGATAATGATTAAAATCCACTATCTACTGTCCAAGAAACATACATGTACGAAACAAAAATATTTTTATCAATGCAAATTCAAATTAATAGATTCACAAGCAAGTAGAGCTATTTCTCATGTAGCTAAGCAGTTGGTTCTGATTATAAGAATCTTGAAAAATCTAAAATCCAAAATCCATCAATATGCTGAAAACCTTCACAGAATCAAAGGGAATGGAAGCCAGCAGTAAACCAGAAGCAGCATCTCACTTTGTCACAGCTAGAAGCAAACATGAAGCTGACAAAAAAAAAAAAGTGTCACAGCCAAATGCCAGAAAAGATAATTTTCAGAATTCATTGCCTGACTTTCTGTAATTAACAATAAGAAAGGGGGAAAAGATATCTAGTGTCAAAACTCACAGCAAATCCCCTAGTGCAGTTGCATTTTAAAAGGCCACAGAAGCTAAGGAAACAAATCTGTGTCACATACCTAGAGTAAACATAATCTTAACTTGGACTGTAACGCAAAGATTCAGCTGCAAATTGTCACCCAACTCATGGAGATTATCTGAATTTATGACACTTGCACCGACAGTAGTCCATATTTGTATTCCCTCTCTTCCAATTTCCTGCTCTCCAACCTTGTCCCACTGTAGTGCATGCTCATTATAGTCAATAAAAAGGGAACTTAGACACAGCTCCATTCTCATTTTGATACCTGATACATCATTTAATCTACATTCTCTCCAACAACAGCGTAGTTAGTTTGCAGAGAAGACCATCTTCAGAATATGTTAAGAACTGATTTAAACAGAATCTGGGCACCTGACTACCTAAAGAAATCTGTCTTTTCCTTCCCTGTCTTCAAGAGCCTACAAGGTGACAAACAGTGCAGTGCACTCCAGTGCCTGCTCCAGCACAGGTGTCCAGATTGGAAGTAGCTGTTATCACAATAGGTCTCTCAGCAACCTTAGACTCCATAACACAGCCACTGTACAAAGTCAAGGACTGTTCTTTAAGTGTGCTCTATAGAGTGGAGACATCTGCTTACACAGATGACTGCCAGAATCATCTATCAGACCTTTAATTTCAAGACTCTTGTGTCTGCTATTTAGCTATTGCTCTCACATACTGCTCTCTTTTTAGGTAAGAGTCCTTTACTCAAATGAAATAGTTCTACTCTATGTATTAACTGCACTGCTGATTCAAGTTTATTTTGCTCAGGCAAAGAAAATTTAATTTAAATTATTCTCCTCAATTTTCTACTTGGAAGCCACTAAAAGCCCAGAAGTATGCTGAGTTAAACTTAGTTCAACATTCTTCTCCAGGATACATTTTCTTTCTACAAGTCTGTCTGTTTCTTCTCCCAGGTTTTATTTACCTAATGATGAATGGATAAARAGCATGTGTTGGTTGGTTGCAGGTAGCTTGATATTATCTGAAAGTATTGTGTTCATACTACGAACTTCAAAAATGCAATGGAGTTATATCTACAGCTCCTTTTCTTCACTCAGAAGACAAAAATGAAAAAAGAATTGCTACCTTTTAACTTTTCTTTATCTGCCTTCTAATGGGTTCATTTTTTCTCCTCTGCTCAACAGCGTGTAATGCTMCCTATTGTGGTTCTTCAGCCCATTTCTCCTTCAGTGTGCAACCAGTCCAAGACTGTGTTGTCAAAATCCTCCTCTCTTTTATATTATGGGGTTTTTTTATTTCTAATTCTTCCGACCTGTCTCCTCCATTGAGTGTCTGCTCATTCTAAAATCGTTGCTTCTGTCTTAATTTCCTGCTACATTCTCAACATTTTTTTCCATGCCAGCTTCTTCTCTTCCATTGCCACTTCCCATCACTCTAAACCCCTGGATGATGATACCATAAGTTCTTCCTCTTKTAAGTTTCCTTTTGGAAATCTATTTATTCCATAAAACAGTGATGGTTTTCATAAAACAGAATATATTAGGTATCAGAATGTTGCAAGTACTGGTTTTGTTCACAGTTGACAAGAGGGTGTGCTTGTAACTGAATAATCCAGTAGACTCAATGCACGTTTAAATCTTGACCTTTTATAGCTGCGTATGTTTTTCCAAAATAACACTTCATCTCTCCAAGAAAAATTTATTTCCCCATCAGACATTCATGTTGCTGCTGGAGAATGGATGGGATGCTCTGCAACTAAAATTGTGTAAACAGATGTTCTCGCATTAAAAAAAAACCCAAACAAAACCAAAACAACTAAAAAACACCACCACTACTCCACCACAAACAAAAATAAATCAACCAAAACTTCACCTGGCTCAAGTCCAGATTATTTCAATTTATGGCCAGAGGTTTCACGCTAACTAACTACAGTAATGACATTGAAATTAGAAAAATTTCTTTGTTTAACACCAGAATAACACAAGGCTGGCTTTTGGCAGATTCAAAAAGAGTTCAAAGTCAAAGTATTTGATACACAGAATCCTTGTCTGTAAACTGGGGAGACATTGATTGGACAGATGGACCACTCAGTGGGTAAGGAATGGGCTGTATGGCCACACTCAAAGAAGTGTGTTCAATGGCTGGATGTCTGGGTGGAGACCAGTGGAAAGCAGTATTCCTCAGAGGTCTGATGATGTTTAATACCTTTTTCAGAAACATGGACCATGGGACTGAGTGTATCCTCAACCAGTTTGATGGTGACACCAAGCTGTGTGGTGCAGTTGACACGTTGAAGGGAAGGGATGCCATTGGAGGAGGGAGGGACTTTGACAGGCTTGAGGTATGGGTTGATGCAAGTCTCACAGAATTCAGCAAGTCCAAGGGCAAGGTTCTGCACATGGGTCAGGGAAATYCCCCCAAAAATATTTGGTGAGCAGAGAATGGATTGAGAGCAGCCCTGGGGAGAAAACCAGAGATGCTGGTAGACAAGAAGCATCCACCATGTCCTGGAAATGTGCACTTGTAGCACAGAAAACCTCAAAAGAAATGTGGGCAGCAAGGTGAGGGAGGTGATATTCCACTGCTACTCAGRTCTCCTGAGATACCCCCTGGATTGCTGCATCCAGCTCTGGGCTTCTCAGCATGAGAAAGCCTATTGGACAGAGTCCAGACGAACCCATGGAAATAATCAGAAAACTAGAGCATCTCAAAGGCAGGCTGAGTGAGTTTGGGCTTCTCAGCCTGGAGACAAGAAGGCTCYGGGCAGTCCTTACAGCAGGTTTTTAGTACCTGAAAGAGGTTGGCCATGAGAGATCTAGAGAGGGGTATATTACAAGGACATGTAGTGAGGGACAAGACATAATGGGTTCAAACTGAGAAAGAGTAGGTTAAGATTAGATATCAGACAGAATTTTTTTACCGTGAGGTTGGTGAGGTACTGGTAGCGGTTACTTAGAGATGTTGTCAATGCCCCATCCCTGTAAGTGTTCAAGGCYATGTTGGATGGGGCTTTAAGCTGCCTGGTCTAGTGGAAAGTGCCCCAGACTATGGCAGGGGAGTTGGAACTAAATAATCTCTAAGGTCCCTTCCACCCCAAATCATTCTGTGATTCCATGGTTCCCGGAGTTTGACTAATATTAGTGTCACAGACTGCTCTTTGTACACAAAAATTATGACTGAAAAGGTCAGAAAATAGATTTCTAAAAGAGGYAATGGTTGTAGACTATGTAGCTCCTCTTATTGTAATTCCCTCACATCCCTTTATGCACGGCTCCCTCCACAGAATCATAAGATATGCAATGGAAAACAGCTCTGTTAACAATCACACATATCTGATTTACCAAAATGGTATGATACTGTTGCCTTAGTAAGATGAAAACTTTTATCTTTTTAGAGACATGCTTACTGTAGTCATTTCAATGGAGATGAAATGTCAAACTTCTCAGGATATCAGTTGTGATATATAGACAAGTAACTGCCTTGGGAAGCTTTAAAGTAGTGAGCCAATACAGGAGACTGCAGAACTGACTAATGTAGATGCTTATTTGGGGGAGAAGAGAGAACACTGAGTCGTAGCAGTTTCTGTGAGAAATAAAATAAAACTGTAGCTATCAAAACCCAAAAATCCCTTCACATTTAATCAGAAAGCTCCTGAACACTCATTCTTACAAGATTGGTCCTACCCATAAATGTCTTGTCAGTCGCTATGGATGTGTCATTCCTCATTCTTTCATAGTTCTTTGACCGAGAGAACACAGTTGTGTTACATATGACATGRACCAGCCTATTACACTTTCATAAAATGTGGTTAAAATAATATAAATTTAAAATTCAAATTACCCTAAAATATTACCTAAAAATAGCTATTCTGAAATCAAATTTAAACATGAATATTTAAAATGTAGAAGCTTAGCTGCAAGACATAAAGACATCAAAAACATTTTCCATACAGTGTGAGATAAGCTAAATCTTTATGTTAAAATTTAGACTCATACACTGCAGAACTATCCTATGTGTCCTTAGATTGCTTTAACTTCTTCAATTTGGTGACCTCATGCTAGACAACATGGTAGAAACTGATATAGTTTTTCGTAAACTGCCCAGTTGATTAACTTTTGTTGACCCCGGAYTGAAATGTCTGGCTTGGTTTTTCCCTTTTTCCTTTATAACGAATAGTCCTTAATAAATGAGCATAGCAAATGCTAGGATGCAAGTACAAAAGATCATTTGTTTCAAGATTCTCAGATCAGAAGAGCAATGAAGTGGTCTAGACTCCATGAAAAAAGGTTAATGACCTTTGTGTAACCTCTGACATGATGGTGAAAAAATAAAATAAAAACAAAGCATATGGGGGTTTTTTTTGCATTCTAATTGCATAGGAATTTTAACTGTGAGCATTAGACAGTGTTTCATCCTTTTGTTGGTATTTTGTTTGGAGTTGACTTCTCACTAAGAAACCTATGTAGATAAAATAGAACTATTACACTGATAGACCTGTGAAATTAATGGCTTCATAGCATAAAAGTTCCATATTCATATTTAATTTTATAATTTATGTTCTGTAGAACTTTTTAGTGATCGTAAACCAGTTCTAAACATGATCACAGCTAAGTTAAAATAATTTTTTTACTTTCTTCAGCTTACTGCAATTATGGCTGAATTGAAAATCAGGTCTGAAGAGTACATTCTGAATATTATTCCACATAAGTAATATAAGTTTATTATTGAAAGGACTTGAAACAAACACATCTACAGAGCTTTTTTTAAAATTAATCCTTTTCAAAAGTTCAGAATAGAAACAGCCAGCATTATAAGGTAAATTAACTTTATCTATCTTTCCTTTAGAGAAGATTTGACACCCGCAAAATGTGACTTTATTAAATCTAATTATTTAATTCTGCAACATCTATTGAAGCCAAACCACACTGTGCCCTGGTTTTGCTTGCAGGTGCTGTGGGGAGAGGAGCCTAGATCTGTGTGGGTGTGGCTAGTTTGCTATTCTATACCAAGCATTTCATTACAGGGGGGGTAGGGCTTCAAGGGGAGGTAAAAAGTCAGTGCACCCTGGAAGCAACACCATTTTTTTCCCTTTCTGTCATGGGGAAGTTGGCAGGACCAACACTGTAGATTTTGTCTCTCTCCCACCACTGCCCATCTCTTCCTGTAGCTTGGGAAGAAGACAACTCCACGTGCCAAGCTCAGCTGAGCCCAGGGGAGTGCCATGTGTCACCGCACCAGCGCAGGGAGCAGCCACAGGCACGGAGTGGTGGAGAAAGAGCAAGCCCAGCTGAGCCCAAGTCAAGCCRAGAGGACCCAAACCCAAGCCGTGGGCAGAGGATCTGAGCTGAGTTCTGCTGCCCACAGCTGAGCCCAGCAGTCTGAAAAGTGGGTAATGCAATGGGCATAATTCTGTCTTGTTGGCTGAGGGACAGGAAACACYGGCTGGGGACAGCATCCACCACCTTGTCCTTGTCTTGGATGAACATGTGGAACTGAGTTGAAGTTTGAACTCCTTTAGTGTGTAAAGCACATTCACTTTTGCATATTTTTGTTACTAATATTGCTGCTGTTACTGTGGATTTCTCTTTCTGTTGCTGTTTATTCTCAGTAGATTGTTATCTCAAGCTGTAGTCTCTGTTTCTGTCCCTCTCTCACTGGAGCAGTGTAGAGGAAATTGGACATGTTTATTTGGAGTTTAATTCTCAGCTGTTGTTTTAAGCCACCACACACTAACATGACCATCTTTTTCCATCCTCATTAATTTCTGTTCAGGATTTTGAAGCATTTTTGTAAACAAGAGATATGAATCATCCTGCACTTCCATTAGTTTAACTATACCAAATCTAAGTCCCATTTATAGACATCTTTGTAAAATCCATAGAGTGAACCAATATTTAGAAGTATTTCAAACAATATTCTAAATTCAACTGCTGCAAATCAAATCAATCAGATCAGCTGAATCAATAGTCAACTCATCTCTCCTGCATAGCATTGCTAAAATAATTGCCAGCCAATCACAATAAGGTTGTCATAAGTGTTCTTCAAGCTGCAGCCACAAGCTGAAGTTTCCTGAGTAAGATTATATGACAAAAATTTTGTTCCTCAAACATGCCTATTTACTACCCAAAGTATCTAACTGCTTGGAGTCAAGTGAGTTTACTTGGGTTTTATTGTATTAAGAGTAGGCTTTTATACCATCTTCATATTGGCAACATCATTATTCTTCCATTAATTCAGAGCTAAAAGTGGCACCATTCACAAAGAGCTACTTCAAAATATTTATGGAACRAGTCAAGCCTCTGAAATTTCTGCTCAAAATATTTTCCATCAGTTTATGTACGTTTTGCTGTCCAAGATTGCAAACCAGCAACTCAAAATATCAAAAGGCTTTATTGCGTATACTCTGAGGAGTGGTCTGAATAGCTTTTTCCATAAAAGGTAATTATTTTTACAATTTCCTTTTCTKAAATTTGCAAGTGGTACTTAGAGTTTAAGTATTTTTAGCAAAATTGCCGATGTCTAATGACACTCAGCAACACCTTCAGAATAAATRTTTAAATACTTGTTTACTTCATGATTGCTAATGTAGTCTCAACTAAAGCTCAGAAGCTAAAAAAAAAAAAAAAATTGTAAGGTTTTATTTGCATGAGAGTAATTCTATTATTTGTTTAGGAGGTGGACCTGATCTTTTAAGAAGTCACTGCACTGGAAAGTTGAATGATTCACACAGTAGGATATATKTTTTTTTAGTTCTGATGGCAGTATTACACAACAGAATGGGAAAATTTCCCCATGATAAAACCCTGGTCTTTAATTACCTGCAAAGTAAAGTAGCCTGCTCTGAAAAAATAGGCTGCCCTTGCTGTCCCCCAACCAATCACAGGACATGTCAGCTTCTGGAGATCACAGTGAGTCATCAAAACCAGCTCCCTAGGTCACTTTTGGGACTGAGAAGAGTAGGATGTTGTTGGATGCAGGGGAAGAGCCTCCTGGGACCGTACAAGGCTTCCTRGAGGTTACCGGGGGGATACTGGGAGCTGGTGGCTGCCACGGGATGCATCCAAGTGTTTAAACCTCACTGCTGAGATTCTGCACTGCACATCTGTGCATGCCCCTTTTTATGAGTGACTTGACTGCTATCCTGGCAGTCCAGAGAGAGGAAGAGGATGATGCTGTCATTGTTTGTGCTTGTGGGGGTGCACTGCATGTCTGCAGTATGCATGGCTGGCCATGTAGATGTTTTCCTGTAATTTCTTAGCCTTACTACTGGTTGTATGACGTGTCCTGGAGCTGTAGCATCCTTGTCCCTGTTGGGCTATCCTGCTTGGGAGTCTTTAAAAGACACTAGCTTTTGTTAAAATTTAACTTAAATTTGTTTTTTAAAAATTTAAATTTAAAAACTAGCTAATGTTAAAGCATATCAAAAAGGTGTGACAACTTGTTGCAAATAAGTGATTTTACATTTCAATCAAAGACATTAAGAGGGAATAAACGCARGAATAAAGTATAACTTTCATGCTATATAGAACTTTTACGTATATTATTATATATACTTATTTTAGCATCCCCATGTGTTCTAACTCCTGGAATGGCACTCTATTCTATCTTTTTTCCTTACATTTTCCGTATACTTTCTTTTCCTCCCACCTATTAGAATAAATTGCCATTCATGTACCTTTTTTGCTCACTAATTCCATAGCAAAATTCAAGACTTTGATAACAAATATGAGCATATATGAAGACATACACGACTTCAGTATGACCGGAGTCACCTTCCAAAGTGCCCTATAGCTCATGAGAGTTACAAGGAGTACAATGCCACTTCCCAGTACCTCTACCCTTACTACAAGTGAGTCTTTGTGGATGATTTTTAAATCTAAGTGTAACTTTTTTAAAAACAAAACATTGTACAACTATCTCTTCTCTGTTTTSTGATGTCTCTTTAGTAAAACTTTTGCTCTCATAATACTGCAGTTTACCAGAATCTGTCAAGTCAGTCCATAAAATATCCCAGCTTTTTTTAAAATATTTTTTCCTGAAGATCTTTTATAAATATATATATAGGTTTTCTATTTTTATGTTCTTTTGGTGATAATTTGTGCTGCATCATACGAGTTTCCTACCAGTGTCTTACAGGTTTCAGAGGGTTTGTAACTACCTTTTCAAACAATTTGTTCAATGAGATGCAAACTCATATTTCTTAAGAAGTAGCTCATTATTCTAATTTCAAAAATATCTTCAAGGAGGTAATCTTCAGTTTGGTTTTTTTATTGGTGAATATGTCTCATCTGCTTGAAATTATAAAATAATAATTTAAAAATTTGGTAAATAGGATTAAAACAAGCCCATAGATAGAGATAGAGCAGTTTAGTCTCAAATAGAGTAATACAGAAGGAAAATCCCAAATAAAAAATATTTACTTAAACATCTATTGCATTTGAAYGCCTTAGATGCAAGGTCCATGTCTGACAACCTGCAGTTAACTTCCAAAATGTAGTTTTGGAGGAAGCTAAAATATTTTCCAAGATCCTATTTCATGGGAAGAGGGAGAGTATAAAGAGTCAAAGCTAATGAATTTTGTTGGTATTTCAGATTAAATTTCCTCCACATTTCTACTGATACAAGAAAGTAAAAACTAAGCATATAATCTCTAATCAAAAAAGATACATTATATTATAGATCCATAGTATTAAAAAAATTATATATTTTATTATTTAAACAAACCCATTTTGACTTTATCTATGTAAAATCATCAAAATGCAAGTTCTGAATAAAATTTTATTCAAAAAATTAAGTCAAATCAAATACATCTTATTACTTTGAGTAGACTTTTCAGCAAATATAATACAAAAATTAATAATTTGTTATTATTTAATATGCCGCCATTTTATCTGTAAAATTTTCTCTGTCAATAATTTTCTTGGTGCCTTGAAAAAGGAAGAGAGGTTGGACTAGATCATGTCAGGATTTATATTCCAACATCATTATTCCGTAATAAACAGGATGATGTTGTAGGTAAGTGCAGAGAGAGCCTGGGGAAAGGATGTTACCTCATGCACGACTGAGTTAGAGCAGAATTTGCATTCTTCTTTTTGCAATTTTATTTTCCTCTATGTGCCTTATAATAAACCTTGTCGTAGTTAAGTTGCTGTTTATCTTTCTGCGGTGGTCGCGGTTTCGCAGGGTCCCTTTCCTGCTRCGCCAGGCCAGCCCTGACACYGGCCACMGTACAAGGTTCTGTTTGGTACCCTGGGCAACCCCACCAATCCTGTGGGGCCTTTTCTGCCAGTGAGGAAGGAACAATGACGAGAAGCAAAGGCAGACTCTGATAAGGGGACAACTGAAGTTTATTGGCAACCCACAAAGGGAGACCTCACCTCCAGAGCATCAGCTTTAACAAGGCACTAAACACTCTGATACAGCAGCTTATATTGAGGGGTGGAACAAGGGGATAGGTTCACTGCCAGGCCAGTCAGGGATGTCAGGGGAGTGGCTCATTAGGTAGCAGACAAAAATTACAGGAAATCAAAGAGAAGTAGGAGGGGAAGGTTGGGGTCCTGTCCAATCACTCAACCCTCTCCCTGGAACTTTCTGGATGCAGGGAGAGGCCCCAAAGTGACGGACATGTCCCAGGGGTTACATAACACATTGACAGAAAACTGTAACTTGGGAGAAACCATATGGAAGGAATAAAGGGGTACATGGAACAAACAATTTTAACAGCAGAAGATAAGAACAAGAGACATAATAAGATTAAAACCACACCGCTAGATCTTTCTTCTGTAGTTCTACAGGCAAGGACAACCAGCTGCTAATGTTCATTCTACCACAGTAGACAAAACACAAACAAAAATATTCTTGATCTTACTAGAAGCGGGTTTGTCTTCATCTGACTGTTTTTCACCTATTTTTGTCCTGGAATTCACTGATCTAAGAAATTTGCTCTGGGATCCTGCTTTAATTCTAAATGCTGGTTAAATACTGTGTTTGCTTTCAAATTTTACCTAATCAGTGCTATTTCTTAAAATGAAAATAAATAATAAAAAATATTTTTATGATAATTAAGATTCCTCTGATCCCTGTTTAATATGTAAGAGTTGCCTTTTTTGCACTGGCTTCCTTTACATTATGTTGCACCTCCACTTGACAGTTCATCCTTCATTAAGATGGGCATTTGCATTACTTGCGTATTTATCTGAGGACATTTGTAAAGAGATCTTAACAAGCTGAGATTTAGATAGATAATTTTTCAGTTGTTTTGAAATTTATTGTGAMTATAGTGGCTTCTGTCAAGCTTTAAATTCAGCTTGTTTTTGAAAAGGTATAATTGTTTGCTCAGAACTGCCAAGTCAGTCCATAAAATATCCCAGCTTTTTTTTAATATATATTTTTCATGAAGATCCCCTCTATATATATTTTAAATATTTTTTGTTAATTTTAATTTTTATTATTATTTTATTTATTTATTTATGTTAATGAGAGGACTTACCTTATTTTCCACACTTTGTGGAGTGGAAAGTTGTTCAAACATCTGGTGCCCTGAAATGTTTATGAAAGTGAGGAGAGGAAATATTCCTTTCTCCAGACACTTGTGCCTCCTTTTGCCTTTAATGMGAAATAAATGTCAGTACTGTCTTGGTGAAATTTCTGATCATAGTCTCGTGTATAAGGTATCCAGAAATATGTCAAAGGTCTCCCACTACTTTTAAATGACTGGGTTCTGTCTATGTCCTAGAAGGACTGTAAGACAACAGTGGATTCACTTAGTGGTTGCGCTGTATTGGAACACAATATGGATTAACAGTCAGGGAAAATGCCATTTTTGAGGATGAAACCCTACACAATGCTGTTGACTTTTATCTTGAATTCTGTGAATTCAAGATAAAAGTGAGAGAGGAAGACAAAAGCTCCATTAGCTTAAACAAGTCACCTCCTGTCCAAGAACTGTGCTTCTTAGAAGAACATTTTTTAGTGCAGCTTGGTTTTAAATGTACCAGCATGCTGGGATACATCAGTGCTGCTAACTAGCTTACAAAAACCAACACTGTAAAACTAAAAAGATTAAGGGCAAAGTTTGATTTCTGACCTTTAATTTAAGCTTTGCAATTCAAACTAACTTGACTGCAATAAGTCTTGGTGATATTTTTTAGCTTTCATTCAATCTCTTCTGACTTGTCAACTTATACCTATGTATAAGAGGTCTGCAAGCCTGTAAATATAAAATTTTATTTATTAAAAGTTGTTATAGTTTAAAAAATATAGTTATATTAATGACAAATGGGCTGTCAAAAATATGGAATGTTCTAAAACTGAAAAAACAGTCAAAAGAAGAAATAAATCCATGGGGAATAGGAGCATGTGTGGAATCTGCTTCTCCAAATTCTCCAAAATTCCTCTCTTGTTTGGTTTCATTTACAAAAAATGCATTATTTTGAACAAGCAGTCAGTGTCACTGAAGAATTGTTTTGCGCTTTCAGCAATACAATTTATCTTGCATGAAGTTATAATTCTTTTTGCAATGTGACTTTATCAGAAAAATATGTGGCACTGGCATAATAATTTGTAGTGATAATGTATTTGTAATGATAAGATTTTTAAGTAAGCAGTATAAATTCTAATCAAACACAGCAGCCACCTCTTCTTGTCCATAGAACAGTTCAAGAGCTTCTTTGGGAACTGTGGGTACATCAGGTTAGTAATCTACTCCRTCCAATTAGAGTAAGATTGTCTTCCACACCATGCCCAAGTCATCTTCTGTTAAGAGATTATTCCTCTTTTATGCAGTAGCATACGTTAAAAATGGAGCAATCCTATGAGTATGTCTAGTGGAGCACTGGAGTTCCATGAAAGCCATACCAGTTCCATGAATGTTCCATACCAGTTTGAAATCAAAAACTCCCTGAGCATTAGTATGCAATGCTAGTATACCCCATACATTCTGTATTGCTATGTCTTTTTCTCTATTAAAGAACCCAATCAAACTAGGAAAAAAAGCATCCCCAAACCAAAAACATATTAGAGTCTTCTCTAACCTCTAGGGTTAAATGCAAGCATATATTTGTTGGTCTGGCTTTTTTTCTCTTCAAAGCCTGCATGTTTTACAGGATGAGAGACCCAGTTCTTGTTCTATCTATGATTTGAAACTTTCTTGTCAGCCTGCTTGGTTTCTTGGATCTCTGTCTGAGGAAATTAATTGCACAAAAATGAGTCTATGCACAAAAAAAATACAACTTTCTTCTGAAGGCAGAAATGCTATATATCCATTTTTACCTTATTTCTTAGGGTCARTCAGTACCACTATTGCTGTCTTTGAACCACAAGATTTTTTTTGTGGTGTACTTCCAAGCACCCTGGACAGTTATTTGAAGTGTAGGAACAGATGGATTTTTTGGACCCATCGTGTCTAAGAAGTTCCCTTTGTGTAAATGTCTGCCAGTCTTATTTTGTTCCTGCCTGTGGAACAGACCACATCATGTGATCCTCCACTAACATCGCTGATAAAAGGAATTTTACTTGAGAATGATAGTTTGGAAGGGTTGTCCCCTGAAAGCTTTCCATATTCCTCAGTCTCAATTCAGCAGCTATTCTGAAGGCAATCATSTGAGTTTGGAATATATTTGCAACTTTGGCTTCTCTCTCCTCATCACCTCTCTCCAGGTAAATGTTGCCCCAATCTAGCTGAAGAAGACACAGATTGTGTTTTTTTGAGTGGAAAACAAACTGGTGAACAGAGCTGTACATGTACATATTGCATGGGAAATGTTTCCTCTTCCCAGTGGGCCAGTGTGTCTAGCACAACAAGAGATCTAGAACCTTTTATCTTTTTCAAAACATGAAATCTGACACTTACAGATTGCACTTACATTCACACACATACATACATGCCAAAAGGGAATTTGCCTTCTATCCACTAAACAGAGTTGAGTACTTGTTAATGTGGTCTTTAAAGAAATTCTTAGAAAAAGATAGYATGCAGGTTTAAAAGAAAATCGTAAAGTGCTCACTGATGCTAGAGGTCTGGGTTTGCCAATGCAATCCCCATTTAGTGGACAAAAGCCTCTGAGAGAATAATTAATTTGGGAAAAGTTGTACATAGTCAGCTCTGGATTTTAGAATGAAAGCAAAAGGAATTTTTTATGATTTTTGCACAAATCATTTCCCCCTTATGAAGCCATAGATTGTCGTAAAGTTTATTACTGAGCAATAAAGAAACTTTGCTGGAAATGCACTTAGTATTACCTAAACATAAGTTAATTAACATAAATTTTGTAATTTTTTTTTAATAGAGGAAGTAAACATATATACTTTAATTAGTTTCATGCTAAAAGAAACACAGATTGGTGTTTCATGTGGGTGTTTCACAGATCCCACATGAATTAGTGGGGGAATAATTACCTATGAAACAAGAAAAGGAGACAAACCAGAAATTCAAAAGGCACATAAACTGGGAACATGTTTTTTAAAAATTATCATGGTAATCATTTTATGTTTGTGCGGTAATGAGCCAATTAGCATAAGATGTCATGGTCAGGGACCGTATGCCTTTCTCTCTGTTTTCCCACCCACCAAAAAGARCATTCCCATTGCATATGTGTATGTGTTTGCACAGGCACATATCTTCATCTCTTTGACCAGTCCTGCAGCAATTTAAAATATCACAGCTGCACTAGAATGTTAACAATGCAGCTAATCCCTCAGCCACCAAGTTCAGACAGTAAACACATGTCAAAAGCACAAGATGAAACATATTAGGATATAGGTCCACAGAAGATGGAGAAAAAATATTAAATTCMGTGTACTGTTAGTCCTAGTCAGTGCTAAAAATTGGTATTTTCAAAGAAGAGATTATATATCTACCCTATATTCCTGCACCAAATCAGACTTTATAAAGGTATGGGCATGCATGTCCTCACATGGTGTGTGCAACTATTTTAAAAAAATACTGTCTGTCTGAAAACATCCCTTACAACTTAGGAAGCACTAGACAGGCTTTTTGTGTTGTAGCTTGGTTTGCTCCTAGATCTATTCCCAGAAAGGACTGGAATGTAAGTGCTGCTGTGGTACATGTGGATTCAGCCATAATACCAAGACTGAAGGAAACAAAATCTGGTTTTGGTTCATGATTGAAAGTATGACACTGATATTTATTCCGTCAACCATTTTCTGGCACGCTGGGGCCACAGACACAAGTGATTTTGAGAGAGAAAAATGCGTCAAAGGACTGAATATGTCAAAGCTGTTCTTAAACTTTGTTGCACTCTGTTCTTTTAGAGTCACCTACAACATCAATATTACTGGTGCAGCTTTTAATGTTTTGACAAACAGAGGTGTACACACCATGTGTCTCTAATTCATGGGTGCACAATTCATATCTCAGTGAGTTCCTTCCCTTTCAGAATGCTGTGAACAGGCTGCTCCTTCTTACTYGAACCTTGACCTTGTAGCAGCTTTAGGCTTCTTGTCTTTCCTGTTCTGTCTGTAAAGGTTCAGTTAGTTACAAGGTTAGAAAGACAGGTGAGGAAGAATATAGATTTGATCACCTGTTACAGGAAATTCCAGCGAATTAGTACTAAGTGAAGRTAGTATCTCAGTCCCGCAAGGCTAGATTTCATTATTAGTGAAGCATTTGTACTTCCAGCACCCATGAGCTACATCCTGTTGGATGTTTGTAGAAAGAAGGTAGATCATCTCTACATGATTGATCAGGCTCCAAACCCTTAACCAGTATTTTGCTAAAGCAAATTATTTTCATTGACCTAAGGACGAAAACAAAAACCCCAAAAAACCCAACAAACCAATAAAAAAAATCAGCAAAAAATGTTTTATGAAGACATTTCTGATAATGATATAGCCACACAAGCTAGAAACAGAGTAAATGACTGCCTGACCATGTACTTGGAGTGGAAAACCTTCAATTGATATATGGCTCTTGCTTAGACCGCAGTAAATGCATTGTTGTGCTTATATGATAATAATTATTAAAATTATTGAACTGTAGCATAAATAATGTCAGACATTGGTCATATGCACCAATATTTCTTATGAAATATGCAAAATACAGATTTTTATTGACATATGGTTTGATAGCCAAGCATCACTTTAGCTCTGTAGGCCAGTGTCTTTTGACCACACTGTTAAATTACATTACTATTCTTTCAGTGGATGTTTCAGAAGTAGTGTGGACAGGAGGCAGTGCTGTGAATGTTTGTATTTACATATGCAGCTTTTTGTACATAATACTAGGTGGGCTCTCCATGAACAGTGAAGGAGATAAAGTGTGTTTATACGATATACAGCCTCTGTAGTAACGCTCAGAGGATAAATATGCATGTTGCCATTCAGAAAGATGAGAGCTAGAAATAGGTTATTCTAAGCGATATACATATCTAAACTTACTCTCCTCGTGCAGACTGAAGTGCCAACTCTGTTGTCAATATTTAGCAATAATCAGTCTCAATTAGATTCTTAGTTTCTTTCCACTGGGTAATTATAGATTGAACATCAATGACCTCAGGACTTTAATTAATGAAACACTAAACACATTTGCACTTTGTTTTTGCCAATGAGTTCACCTCTCTTTAAGTGATGATTTCTGGAAGAGTGCAAAAAATTTTAGAATGTGAAGAACAACCATCAATGCCAGGACTTCCATGAGGTCTTGCAGCATGTAGGTTTATGGTATTGCAGAGAAAAAGAGAGAAAAATTACTGATTGCAAGTAAGAGAGTGGTTGTGTTTATGCCAGATGGAGTCATGTATAGCTGCAGTTCTTGGAGTCATAACAAGGAGAAATAATGAGCAGAGTTAATGAAACATGACTTTTTCTCCAGTAGGCCTTGTGGTGACACTATGGTCAACCAGTAGTTATTGCTGATGTGGATTACATAACCTTCAAGTAGGAAAAAGGAATCCTTTTGTGTAGCTGTTTGATTTTAGTGTTCTTTTTATGTCATAGTTTAGGAATGGTACTTCTCAGTTAAGTGCTCCCGCTGAGGCTCTTCAAATCACATGTTGCTTGCTTGTTTCCCCTTCTCCCTCTGAGGTGGGATGGAGAGGAGAATTAGARGTACAAAAGGCTAAAGATCATGGGTTAAGGTAAGAACACACCTGAATCATGAGCCCATCTGTAATGTTGCATCTCTTCCCTGATCACCTGAGGTGTCATAGGCCAAACAAGTCAGAAATTATTCACCCTTATGTTGCCAGTCCAGGTCCACCTGAGACACTTTAATCTTGGCAGTCTGATCCACCTCTTGTTACGGTGTTCTTCTGTAGCCCATCCTTCTTCCCTGTCACTTGATAGAGAGGGTTGCATTCTGACTGTAATCTGGAGTGTGCATCCTCCAAAGAGGTACTGCGCCTAGGAAAGCAACACTAGGAAATGCTGCTGTTTTGTTGACCACATCCATTGGAATCTGACAATGCCTATCTTGCCATTTTAGTCCTAAAAACTGATTTGCCTGGACATGTCCTTTGGCCTTACTTTACTTTATGGCAAAACTGGGCTCCCACTAAAACTTTCCAAACCATGCTGACGCTTGCTCGCTCCCTACCTCTCCCCTGCAGAGGGATGGAGAGAATTGGAGTCACAAAAGATAAAGGCCATARCTTGAGATAAGAGCTATTTACTGGGAACAGCAATGGGATAAGAAAATTAACAGTAACAGCAACAACATTAATAATAAAAGTCTACAGAAGAGAGAGTGATTCACGTGTAAAATGCTCACTGCAGACCCCTACCCAACATGACCAATGCTGTCCTACCCTGACTGGAAGAGGGTCCCTTCCCTCCACCTCTGACAATGACGTGAGGTGGTGTAGAGTAACCTCCATGTCCTACCCATGGCCCCTCCCAGCTACTGCAGCCAGGACGTTATCCCAATGAAGCATGGTGAAGATGGCAGCAGAGTGAGTAGAACAAATGACTCTGGATAATTAAGGTGGTCTGGCTGAAATGTCAGAGGAGACAAAACATCACAGATAGTAATTCAGATCCTTGTTTAGCCTCAGACTTCCTACCTTCTTCAAATCAGACTTGATGTTCTTTYCCTATCCTCAGTGTGAAGAGGCAATGCAATGCTGCCTTTAGGACTCTCCCTATTTCTTCCCCTCCTCTTATTCAAAGAAATTATATTTGTGAGATTTCTGAGCTCAGGGGAGCTCTGCTTCTCATGAGGAAACAATGATCCCATAGGGAATTTTTCTCTCTCATGAGCATGGCTTTAAGCAATATTCACCAGGATGCAAAAAGCACCATACAGAGGAGAACGCTTTTCTAAATTTCACATGGTATGTGAGATGATGTTGTTTTCTGTTTCCCACGTGCCAGACAACAGGAGACCTCAGTAAACAAATATGGTGTCTCTGCATCAGACTTACTTTTAAGAACCTTCAAGTTTAACAACAATAGACAATTCAGGCAAGTTATCACTCAAAATGTATGGCTTTGGACCAGGCAAAATAAATTTTAAAAAAGATGAAATTAAAAACACTCCAAACAACTCTGAGAAAAACTTATTTAAAGCCTTTGCAGTTAAAATATTGTTGCACCAAGTTGGTATAAAAAAAACCAATGCTGAGCTCCATGTCTCTTTTACACTGAGGAGGGCAGAACTGGACACARCACTTCAGAAGTACCTCACCAGGGACAGGATTCCTTGACCTGCTGGCAATGCACTTCCTAATGCACCCCAGGATACCATTGGCCTTCTTGGCCACTGGGTCGTATTGCTGGATTGCAGACAGCTTGTTTTCCTCCAGGACCCTCAGGTCCTTCACTGCAGAGCTTCCCTCCAACACGTCAGCCCCCAGCCTGTGCTGGTGCGTGGGCTAAACCTGTGTGAAGTGAGGAAGGTGATCTTAACAATAAAGACAAATATCCCATGTTTTAATTATTTGTCAGAAATAAGCTGTCTCTGAGTGTTTGCCAGAATTATTTGGTGTCTTTGAATTTGTGCTGGTTATTTTTTTCAATCTTTTTTCTATTTCAAGTATGATATTAATCTATAAAGCATTAGTGTGAGACTCATATTTTTGCATGTATATTATAGTTCAAAAATATAACAGCTTTTTTTTAGAACAGCTGAGGTAGGGAACTGCACTCCATGAAGTCCTATGTGTTCATGAACCTCTTTCTGGTTATTTTATTCTCAATTACTTAGGGTCCTGGAAAATTAAACCTCAGCTGGCYTTGATCCATGTGGGATGTTATGCAAAGTGACCTGATGTCCCTTCCCACCTAACTTTATTTATCTGCTTTTGGGGAACAGGCTAATCATTAGGAGGATACAATTTTTWAAAAAATTGAAATCATTATTTGGTATTTAGTTTCACTCTAAAGAGTCCAAGATCACCCACATTTCAAGAAATAGGGACCAGAAATTTGTTTAATAACTCAATGGCCTTAGAAGACTTAACACTCAGGTTGAATTTAGGACTAGAGATTCTCCCTTCATAAGGCTACAGCTTTTAGAGAAAGAATAAGAAGTTTCTAAAGATTAAGACTAAAATATGATAAAAATATTTAAATTAATGATGGTGCATCATTCAGTATCTTTATTAATGAAGTAGCTTTATTCTTTTGAACATGGATATAACACCATAACTTGTGGCATTTCCTTTTGGAGAAAAAAAAAGGCACACAGAAGGTTTATTCAGGAAGCCATGGGGAGAAAACGAAGATCTGCTGAGACACTTGAGATTCACTGAGGACTTTCCTCTTTCCTGTTAATTCAGCAGTGTCTAACAACTAGATTTGAAAGTGTATTTCAATTATACCTTGCAATTCAAGAATGACTTCTGCAAGACATGCAAGAAATTGTAAAATTCTTCTTCACTGAAGGTAAAATACATTTCCTATATGCTACCATTTTCTTTTCATCTGTTGCTACCATTTTCTTTTCATCTGTAGTGGTAGAGGAAAGGAAATGTTTCTATGTCCAACTAAAAGAACCTGTTACAATAATATGTATTTGATAATAGATTGGTCACTGGTTTAAGAAACAGAAAGTGTAGCCTGAATCTGTGTTGAAGCCACATGAGGCTGAAAAAAAGAACTAATTGAACGATTAAGGAAAATATTGTAGTTTTACAAGGACATTCCCTTTTGACTTAAGCATTTGCCTCCCAAGATTTGTTTTTCACTTTGTGTCATTGACAGTCAAAGTACAGTTGTATTTTTAAGAAGTTAAACTATGAGCATGAAATGAATTTAGCTTTTGCATACTGAAGCATTTATAGCCCAGAGAAGTTYAATCATGTTCAATGCTCAATCTACCTCAAGGAGGAATATCTTATTCCAGCTACTTATAGTGCAAGAAAGCATGATTACATGAAACTCATTTGGGACACATAATCCTCAAGCATTTGGAAGTACAAAAAAGGCTTCCACACTTCCAGGTAACTTTGCTGAACATAAGAGGATGAAAATACTGAGTCTAATAAATTCTTTTTCATCCTTACCCAGGAAATATCAGAAACAGAAAAGAATTTCAGTTTGCTTCTCAAACCAGAATCAACAAGAAAAGAAGGACAATATTTTTTTCTTCTGTCTAGCCTGGGAAATTTAGCATCAGCAATGGCAAGGCAATAGAAACAGGAATATGCAGCATTCTGACAGAGAAATCAGTGTTTCTAATAGATTAACCTATGATAAATAATCACACTCTGTTCATTCTACCTTAGACCTGTATAAACTCGGGAGAGGGGCAGTCAGAAAGGTACGTGTAGGTACTGAAGTTCAATTCATGTCAATCAGAAGTCCTTTAGCTTGTGTAAATGGAGACAAATTAAGAAAACAAACAGATTTCTGCTGAGCCAAAAGCAAGTCTGAGRTCCCAAATCCTGATTCTGTTTGGGTTTTTGCTTAATCCCAAATCCCCTTCTTCTGACATATCTTACCTATATGATATATGATTATTTCTTAATAAAAAGGAAGTACTGGAGAGTGAGAATTTTTTACGTCTGTCTCAAAATTCCAAATTCTTTTACACCTTCAGTTTTTAAATTGAAAAATAATTTTTTCTTATATTTCTGTTTTTTATTTTTTGTTTTTAAATAGCACAACCTTCCATTTATTCAGGAGGAGAATAATCTTTATGTCACTAATTCAGATGTTACAGAAGTGCTGCCCTTCTGTTGCCAGGTAGGCAGGGAGGGGCTCTGTCAGTGCAAATGCATTTTGCATCGGCATGTCATCAGAGAGTTCAAGAGAGGAAAGAAGCAATCTATTTTAAGTGTCCATGAATACCTATGGTGAAACATATGGCATTTCTGAATACCAAATGAAATAATTATGATCAGTGATACTCTAATGAATACCAAATGAATGTGCAATGAGAGAACCCTAAGCATTATTTTGATCAATTATGTCACAATGCTGTGGGTGTATAACTACGGTATTTGTAGGCTGGAAGCTGCATCCTGACTTTCAACTATATAATTAACAAGCACATAATTTTTTTTTTTTTGCAATGTAAAACAGTTGCAGGAACTACTATGTGTTTGACAGGTATTCATACCAGAGTGCAACTCCTGAAATCTTATCAGTTTCTCGAGAAATGTAATCCTTTAAAATAAAGGAAGAAATGGCATGAATATATGAATAGTGTATAATTTTTCCATGAAAAAGTGCAGAATTTTCTATGGGATATAAGATACTAGGAATAAAAGAAAGGCTATGGGGAGACAGTGGGTTATATGGATGAAATAATAAATGCACTGCTAGTACATGTCTGTGTCACCTCCCAAGTCCAAGAGCAACTCCTGGTTTTTCTTTAAAGGAATGCTCTTTTTTTTTCATTCTTCAGCACAATATCCATTTACATTCTTTTTTTTCGTTCTAGCCTATGCTAGTGCAAGATCAAAATTATAATTTTTCTAAAGTATCTCTTCATATTAACCCACATTAAATAAATTTTCTATCATACCACTAAAAGGGCAAAAGGCAATTGAGGAAAACAAATGCACAAATGAATGAAATAATGTGCATAAAAGTGAATATCTCATGCCCAAACTGTCTGCATCTCACATTTCATCTTGCCTTAAACTTCCCTTATTTTTTATAGCCTGGTTCTCTAAACACATACACAGTGAAGTAGCATACAAAGACCACTAAACTAATTCTGCAATTTATCAAATTCAGTCAGTCAAAATGTTACAACCCCCAATTATGCATTGCTTCAGTAACTAACTTTGTTCTTCAAAAATTAAACATGTATTTCAACTAATGTGTTTCAAAGAAGCTTTTAAAGGAATGTCTTTGTTTTAATTCACTATTGCTTTGTCAATTTTTGTCTTCAGCCCTTCCTTCCATGTGTACATAAGCTTCCAAGTTTGAGGAGGCAAACTAATAACGAGTTGCACTGAGGAATTTACTTCCCGGCACCACCCCCCSTCTTCTTTCTGTTATTTGTAAATTTGAAAATTCTATAATGGAAATCCAAAAATGTTCTTCCTTGTTCACTACAACTAAGTATCTCAAAAAAAACCAAAATGAAACAAAAAGCCCCCAACTTAAACACATGAAAACTTACATTCTGAAAAATGGTATTTTGAATCATGTGAGTTTTGTGATTTGCTTCTTGGTTTTGAAAACCAAAAAATAGAGTTTTTCCTGAAGTTGCATATATTTAGATAGATATTTTAGATAGATAGAATTTTTTAGTTCTTCAGCCATATTAAGGACACAAAATTGTAAAGAAATAGCCTTTAAATGCAGTCTCTTCAGGAGTTTTCAGTACTGTTTACTTGCATGAGTGCTTGCTAAGGCATTGGTATTTAAATTTAAAATCCTTGGCTTTTAATGTACAATGCCACCTGAAGTTCTTTAGAGAGTTTGCTTTAAAAATGAAAGAAGATGAAGAAAGAAGCAGGGAAAGGCTGAACTTACAGATTTCCTCATGCCCAAGAGCAATAAAATTTGCTTCTGCAGAAAGACACTAATCAGCTACTGCTTTCCACCAGTTTTGCCATCAGGCAGCCACTCCACTTTTGCAGTCATTACTTTCCCATCTATGAGCTCTGCAGGACATGAGTCAGGCCATAAACACTCAAATCCCATTCCTATCTTTTCCCCGAGTTGTGGGCAGCTATGATGACTTGAAAGCACCTGCTTGCTAGTCACAAAGGCTGTAATGTAGCAGCATTGGCAATTACCTCCTTCAGCTTGCTCAATACCTCTATTTATTCATCAGGTGCATCAAAGAATTACTCCCTCGCTGGGTCAGTGCAGAAAATATAGATTAATTATGCTAATCATGCACTTAAGGCAACAAATTCAGAAAACATCCACCTCTTCCATTTCTCCAGTCAATTCCATTCTGTCTACACTTCTTACCTTTGGGTCTTTCCTGTGTGCCTGATTTAATGCAGAGCCAGGATTTGGAGACAGACCTCAGTATTTTCTCTGGTCATTCAGTGCTGTCAGGAGTGTCACTTCTTTTAGCTACTGTGGCTATATATAGACTTGTTAGTTTTTACTTTAACTTTAAAAACTTTTAACTTTAACTCTAGAGACTTCTTTTCAAACCCTTTCTTGATTATGTTACTTTTCTATATCAGCTATTGTACGAAAGCTTAAGATTTAGATATTTTCTGCGGTCTCCTTTTTTTTCTCAGGTAGCTTGTATTTCTCTCCTAGTCACCTAAAAAACTTTTGTTTTTTGCTTCTGCAAGATTCATGTGCAAAAATCTCTGTGTGACTACACTTTTTTTTTTTTTTYTGAAGCCAGTCAGGTTGCCATATGCAATTCACTTCACAAAATACAGTATTTCTTCAAAATTTTAAAGGCATAGAAAAAAGTATTATATGTAAAAGAATACATTCTAATGTTTTTTTCTTGTATGGTTCTTAATGTGTTTAGCATTAATTTCCCTGGTTTCACAGCAGAATATGCTTTCCAGAATTCCTCCTCCTTGTTGCAAAGTTTTGTGTTAGAATGACAATGTCTGTTAGAAACTATGAGGTTTTTTCCTTTCAGTGTTGGAAAGAAATATATAGTATATTCAACAAATGTAAGATGATACACTGAAATGTGCACAGATTTTCTAATCCCCACAATTTAAAGGCCAATATTGTAGACTCTTTGCAGTGTTGTGGTTGTAGTAGCAAAGGCATTCAACTTTTCATTTCTGGCTGGATTTCCCAGTTTTGTGAAGTATCACTAGAAACCTACACAATGAACAGTGTATCTCTATCTCTTTCAGTATTTGCATKCAGTAAATGTTCTCTGGATACTAAAATCTGGGAAACATTTAGTAACTTGAAATCAAGCACAGCAAAAATAAAACCAAGTCTATTCTACAGATGCCATCTTTCATTTCCACGTTTTACTCAAAACCCACTCCTTTTTTAGATATAAATAACATTGACAGAGAAATGCCAGTCTGTCACACCACAGCAACACAAAACCCAGGCATCTTGCCATCACTACTATGTCTTTTTTGCCAGAATTGTCCAGAATAGATATTTGAAAATATATAATCTTAAATTGGCTTAAAAAAAGCCAAGAATGTGTTAAAGAAAAGACACCTAATTCTTTTAACACCGGACTATGAATTCCCTCAATTAATTATCTAGTAAACAATATAACAAAGTRTTGCAGTAATTTTTTTGGTGTTTGTAAGGATAAAATATTTGCAGATTTTGAATTAAATGACCTTCTTTAACCCTGATACCCGGCTAAGCCAGGGACAAAGAGACGAATCAAGGTCATTTTTCAGCCTATGTTAACTAGAATGTCAATTACTCTTTCGCTCTGCCACAAAGCAGTCACAGAGAGTTAGTGCACAGGCTCAGATGGGAGTGCATAAAGAGGGACAGCCTCAAGATATAACCATACTGCTGCCTTTCTAACCCCCTTGGTAGTCAACATGCTATTCAAGTTTTGATTCACTTTTCAGGCTTTCAATAGTTAATTCAAACACACTCCTTTGTATTTCCTTTTTAATTGGATTATGTCCTGAATATCTTTTGAGGAACTTTGTGCAGTTAAAGTACAGTTCTTACTTTCCTGAGAATCACAGAACCACAAAATAGTTGAGGCTGTAAGGGCATCTCTAGAAATCATCTTGTCTTACTATATGCATCTTAAAGAAGGTCCCCTGAAGTAAATTGAAGAACCATGTCCAGACAGCATTTGAATACACCCAGGGATGAAGATTCCACAACTTCTGTGAGTAACTTGTGCTAGTGTTCAGTCATCCCAAAGTGAAAAGTGCTTCCTTCAGTTTTTCCTCACATGGGAAATATTCCCACCCCTTTAACACCACAGTGGCCCTTCGCTGGGCTGTCTCTAGTATCTGCACATCCTCCTTGCACTGAGAACCCCAGAACTGAATGCAAGAATGAATACCCCAAGTAGGCTCTTACTTCTCCATTCAATTGTTGTCATTAACTGCTTTAATTACACCAAATTTAATTACACAGGACCCTCCCCCTTCAAGTTCTGTATTCTACTCATTGTATAACTATGGCTAAATCAAAACTGTCAACATTTGTACTGCAAAACAGTTGGGACTCTAATATGTGATATTCTGAAAAGATTATGTCACCAGGGTAATGTGCACAATGCAAAGCAGACAGAATATCAGAAAGAGAATGATTACAGGGATCTGGGCCATGGGGCAGGCACTGTGTGGACAAGTGGCAACAGGCAGCCACAGTCTTGCACATAGCTACAGAGACAACATCAGTGGGAAGAAGACACCATGTGCTAGGGTTATAGACCTTTTTGTCCTGTAGACTGATTGTACATGAGATATGAAAAGCACTGTGGCAATGAATAGGCAAAATATCCTCTTCTGAGCATCGTTTTTTGAGCAAGGTTGAGAAATGCTGTCATTGACTTCAATTACAGTGATGTTACTCTGACATTTTCCACACCTCAAGCAAAGGGGACAGATTGGTAGCATTGTGAGGTCAGTGGCAAGATAAAGAAGCAAGTTGTAGTTTAGAAATGGTATTCTCTAATTTAGTGTTCCCACKAAAAACACTCCAGACCTCATGCTACCCACCCGCTCTCCACTCAACTACCCCTATGTTGGAATAGAGAGGAGAATTGAGGATACAAATGTTAAAGGCCACGGATGGAGGTAAGAACAATTTACTGGAAACAGCAATGAAATAAGAAAAATCAACCGTAGCAACAATATTAATAACAGAGTGTGCAAGGCAGACAAATGTGAGAGCTCTCCATGCAGAGCCCAGCACCATCTGGCCTCACACTGGAGCTAACCAGAAAAAGTAGCAGCCCGTATGTGTGGGGTGTGGTGGTACAGAAAAACCCCCAGATCCTGGACATGCTYCTCCTGCCTGCTGCACAAGTTAGCCCTGCCCTTTTTGGAACCAGAGCACATGCATGTTAGAGTTCATGACTGGCTCCTCTGATCGATTCCAACCATTTAAACTCTGTGTTTGGTTCACAGTGAAGAGATTTGTTTTCTGAAATATCCTKCTAGAACACTCTAAATAGCTTGCAGCATCAAACATGAAATCAATTTCCTTATATTTTATTTAAGGTTTTAGTCACCTCAAGGTAGGATTATTTCCCCAGGCTAGAAAAGTTTGAATTGTGAACTCAAGTTGCCCTGTGAATATCAAGGAAATTACCTAAAAATTGACCTATTGACAAAAAATTTTTTCTAGATTAATTCAGTCTTTAAACATTAACAGGAGTTGATGAAGGATGTATTCTAGAGGAGTTGAGCTGTTACAATTTATGTCTCACACTGCCCTGTAAGACTATCTTTTTATGTCCAGTCCCAAACAGCTACTGACTTGCCAGACAACTACACCTTGACCTACAATCTTTAATGAAAACCAAGAGAGTCAGAAAGATGATTTGTGTAGATTACTACCTTGCTCCAAAACATGCCACACTATATTAAAACCTGCTATAAAGTTCTTGACAGAGAACTGGAGACTTTTTCTATGCTTGCTTTGTAAACTTACTGCTCTAAGCTGGGCTAATGGAAATACACTCCTTTCGTCATGGTGGTGAGAGGTGAAGACATGCACTTGTTGAACCAACTGACATTTCTGACCAGGAACCCTTGGAGCTGCATAAAATGTGTGGCTTGAGGCATAGCACAGAAGGACATAAAAAGTCTGTTGTGGGTCACTTCCACCCACATCTAGTCACCAAGATGTATTAATACAGCTAGTTTTATATCTATATGTATTAAGGTAATCAGTTAATAGCTTTCATGGGTCTATTTTCTCTGTCTAAGTACTCTCTTCATTCTGAAGGAGCAGGTAGTTGCTAAATTAGAATATGTGAAGTGTCTCCCAGGAAATTTAAATTGTTTTTGCTACCCAGACACAATCACCCCATTTTAGCCCTCCCTTCCGTGTTCGCTGACCTCAATAAAGAGTACACAGTCATTTATGGACTCCCACAGGCTCTGTTTAAACTTTACAGTGCTATTCAGATACTTGGTCCAAGTTTATGCTCCAGGTCAATCTCATCACTATGTCTGGATAAAATCTAGGTTTTGTACAGCCTAGCTCTCTTGAGAGGCTTGATTTTCTTGAAGGGAAAAAAAAATCCCAAAAACTTGACAGATGAGCGAGTAGAATGACAGTCTGAATGATGGGTTAGTCCCCAGTTTGGACTATTAGGAATATAGACAGCTGAGAACCACCTCAGAATCTGACTATGAAATATGGGCTATATTGGGAAGACTGTGGCTGAAGTCCAGTTTAATCAAAACCAAAATTTTGGAAGAAGAACATAATATGGCTAAGGAAAGAATTTAAATTCATCTGATACAATTCCAAAAGTAATTCAAAATTTTAATATTACAGTGCATTTTGAAATACCTGAAATAAGAAACAGATATAAGGTTATTTGTTTGCATCTGTTACAACCTCTGGTAATACTCACTAGGTTTTTTTCAAAATGGTATTTTCAGTTGATGTTTCTTCTGCATGTTTGTTTTAACATGATATTTTTTCTTCAGATGTATAATTTCTCATTGCATTCTTTAACTGTAATATGTACAGTGTATCAGCACTAAAATTCTGTGAAATGGCATTGACATAATGTATATGGTCTATAAATATGAGATAAAAATAATATTTAACAGAGTTTTTTAGATTTTTAATCAATGTGAATAAGAATTAGCTATTATTAAATTACTTAATATTAATAACATGCTGTATATATAAACTTCAGCTGAAATGATCAAGGGCTATCTGTGGAAGTGCTAAATAAAGCAAATACTAGATAAAAACACATGATGAACTAATCTTCAAATTAGTTTGTGTCATGCTATACTCTCTGGATAATATATTTTCATAGTCTCTCACAAATATTTCTTCATTTGCATTCTCAGTGCTGAAACACATAAATTTTAAGAGAAGGTACAAGAATACATATGTACATTCTCTTTTGCCCTTATCATTGCAAATATATCCCAGGTGTAGTTCTTCAATATGGTAATTTTAAATGATTTGAGAAATCTTGAACAGAAAAAAAGAAAAAAAAATCAATCTTCCACATTCTATGTAGATTGCCTAAGATTTTGAAAGAAAATGAAACTTCTAGGTAGTGATACTGCAGAAGAAAAGTAGTAGTTTCCCACTTTTTTGGGAGAAAGAAACTTGAATCTGTCTTCAGAATTATCTTCCTGGTCTGTGGACAGTGAATACCAGGGCTTGTGTCCTGGAGTCAGGAGTCAGAAGTCTGATGTCCAAGGCAAGGTGTATGACAATCGCCTTCTCATCACTTTGTTCCCCTCAAGAGGCTGCCTTCTCTGACAAGGCTGAATTTCTCTGGGTTACTGCTTTTTAGGCTGGTTTGGAGCTGACTTTAAGGCACCTGGCTTTCCCCAGACAAAATGAAGAAGATTTACAGGGATTTTTAGACTGCAATCTAGGAAACCCAGTGCCCCAGAGTAATGCATTTCAACACCCAGCATCCTTTCTGCTGTTCTGGATTTTGCCATGATGTCTTTTCTTCTCTAGAAATCTGCCTTTAGTTGCAAATCAGTTTGCCAGCTGACTCTTAATTTAATGTGTTTTCAAGTATTTCATGGGTAGAATTCACACCTTTCCTAGTCAATAGCAAGGGTCCCTTAAAGTACACAGGATGGCTGCTGGGAGGAGCAGGCAGGTAAATTCTGTGCACATGTCTTTGATCTCACAGAGACCTGGAGTAGACTTTAAAGACTGAAAAGTGTTTCACTGGATATCTTGAAAATTTCCATCGCATATTTACCCCACCAACGACCATAGGCTGTGTCTCAAAAGTAATTTTTTAACCATCTCTTAACAGCAGCATTTTTATTCCTGAACTTAAACAGTAAATATTAATTATAGTTTCATCAGAATATTGCATCCCCCTTATATCTTAGAGAAAATTGGTTACAGGAACCTGTTCTCAAATTCAGTGTACTCCAGCTGCAATGATTGCATGATTTACTTTTTTCTTTTTTTTTCTTTATAATTTCTTACTATATCCCATAAGGTAACAATTAAAACTTGAAAGCTTTAAAAGAGAAAATAGTTTGCTTAAAAGATACAGATCAGTTTAGCCAAGCACTTTGGGCTCTGGCTGCCTCATCCTTCCCAACCGTGTTCTTCCCTTGAGCCTTCCTTCTGAAGGCCTGTTCTTCATCAAGTCCAGCTATTCTTATCAGACAGTCTTAAAAGAGAATGCTCATCTGAAATGGGGAAGGAAGGGGTCTAATTCAGTAAAGCAAATAAAATTGGCATTTATATTGCCAGAATTTTTACTCTGCATTCAATACACTCTTTTAATTTTAATTTTAATGTTGCATCAACATTGTAAGAAGCTGCTATGACATTGGTCAAACAGGATACAATTTTCTTTGGTTTCCACTGGTATAGATCTTTAGTCAATGATTCTGGTATTCAAACTCTCTGATACCTGAATAGTTCCACTGAGTTTAGTTATGCTCTGTACGTGTGAGAAACCATTCTCATGCATAAATGTCTACAAGATGGGGGGCCTGAATTTTAAATGCGGAAGATCAAAGAAAATATAATCAACAGAGAAGACATTCCCATGAGCTGCCTAACAATTCCTACAAAGTACTGAGTACAAAGACCCTCTATAATCATTAGCTTCATTAAAATTTGAAGATAAATGACACGAGGCAAGATTAATCCTCAAAATTCCAGCTAACCTACATTTCTTTTTGACAGCAACAAAAAGGAGGTCTAGTGAGTCTGGCTCTGGAGTACTCTGTCCAGCTCTGAACTCCCAAGACAGAAACATGGAGTTCCTGGAGCAGGTCCAGTGAAGGGCAACAAAGATGATGAGGGGACTGGAGTATCTCTTTTACAATGAAAGGCAGAAAGAGTTCAGCCCTCAAGGGAGGGTGTTAAGGGGATGGGCCAGGTTCTGCTCGCTGGTGCCAGGCAATAGGACAAGAGGCAGAACCTGATGCATGGGGAGTTCCACATGAATACAGGGAAAAACTTCCTTATTGTGTGGGTGACTGTGAACTGGAACAGGTTACCCAGAGAGGCTGTGGAGACTCCTTCAGTGGAGATATCCAAGAACCATCTGGATGCAATTGAGCACAGTGTGCACTAGGAAGATCCTTCTTGAGCAGGGATGAGATGAGCCCACCAGTAATCTCTCCCAACATTAACCATTCAGTGATTCTGGGACACAGTATGTTTAGCTGAAGATTTGTGTGATACCCAAATCTGATTTTATTGCTTTACTACTAGTAGTCGCTTTGATTCCAAAGGTCAGGTAAAATATAATTATTTAATAATTGTGCACATTGTATATCATTCTGAAGTTAGATAGTCTTCATATAGAGAGATTCCAAAGGCAGATTTGGAAGACTAATAATTTTTAGAACCTAAAGCAAAAGAAACATGCTTGCATATATATTTGAGGGAAGGGAATATTATAAATGCATGTGCATGTGTGCATATATGTTCATGTATATTTATCTCTCTGTGTGAAATTAATTAAATAGAGACATGCTATTTTCTTTCACCTTACCCTCTCTTCATCTATAATTAAATGTGTGCAAGGAGTCTGCACTTATATAATAGTGACAGGTTCATGATTCTAATATTTGTCCATGTCTTAGTTCTCTTCAAAATGAAATGGCTAAAATCACRTTCCTAAAGTCTATATACTTTAGTTTCTGGTCACTTACAAAGTCAAAATGGGTGTATTTACTATATCTGCTTTGCATGCAAAGTCCTATGGGAACAGGCTAACTCAGAAAATATTGCCTCCAAATTACAGAGATTATCCTTATTTCTGTTATTGCTGTCACACACCCATCAATGGAAGTCTTTTAAATGGTTGAAGATGTGAGAAGCTGAAATTTAATAACTGACATAATTTAATACTCAACATTACAATCCCCACACTCCTACATCCCTACTCCCCCATACAGACTCTGAAAGTAAGAAAATGAAAAAGAGATTATAATAATACTAAATTTTAAAAACTGTGGCTAGTGAAAAATCTAGGAACTGTGTCTAGAAAAATCTATATGGTGCTGCTGGTTTAGTGAATGACCAATCTCTATCTTCTATAGATATCAGGTAGAGGACCTTTCAAAGTTTAAAGGTGCATGTAAAGAGAAAGGAAACCAACTCTCCTGACAAATAGGGAAATACAATTTGAACTAAGCATGGACTTAAACACTTCAACTCAACTTCTATGACTCTGTGCTTCATAGATTTTAGCAGGAATTATGAATTATGCAAGAACAAATAGATACTCTACAGTGCTGTTACATCTTCATCTCAGCAACAATACTTTGATTACTTGACTAATCAGAAGATCTTAATATAATTTAAGCATTGCTCTATAATAGAAGTGTTTTGGAGAAGTCCCACAGGGATATAACTAAGTTAAGACAATGCCCTTTTTATTTCTCAGAAAAATGTAGGTGATATTTGACTATCTTAACAATAAGACATATTGCACAATCTAAATATCTAGAGTGTAATATGAGTTCAAATAAGTTCAAATTCCCAGCTGTGTTTACTGTCACTCAGCCTCATGTATGTTGCATGCATTATTTACAGATATATGAAGGAACTTGCATTTTATCTAGAGAAATTATTTTTCTAAGTTTATAGTGAGCTCAAAGACAACATATGAGACATGACATGACAAAAGAGACAGGTGGTGTCATTATGCCAGTGGTGAAGAGTTGTATCTCATCAGTTTGCAGGTAGCTTTAATCAAATTATACACACAGTGCAGAGTACTCTGGAACACTCTCAAAGAGGGACTGATCTGAAAAATACATCAGATAGAGTACAGGTCTCTTGAGGCATGCTTTCCTTTCTTTGATCAAATGTTCTTATGCATTTCTCAAAATACTGTAATTTTATCCACTTTGAAACATACTCTGTTCTCTTGAACAACATTATTTATTTTTAGTAAAAGAAAAAATGAAAACAATTGTGCAGGCGCACAATGCAGGAAAAGACACCAGACAGTAAGTCCAGGATTGTGGAAGTGGTCAGCACAGCATTCTCACAGAAGCCTTCCCACTCAGTGTCATCAGCCAGGAGTCTTGTGGGTAGGTGGCTTATCTCACCTTGTAAGTGGCCTGACATTCCACGTACTCTGCACAATGAAAAGTACATGAGTATTTGGTAGGTGTATGTAGGTAGAAGAAGTGATAACTCTAGTTAAAAGGCCATTATACAATATTTAGAGATCAATCTGAAGGCATATTTTTATCCTGACTGTTGAGAAAAAGCCTGCCAGAGAGACCATGACCTTGTTCATACACATTTACTCTGCGATCTGACAGTGATATCTAAGTCAAAGACTCACTCTTGATTATTTAAATTGTGGAGTAACTACGTAAAAGGAAACTATTCACTCTGTCTCTGCATTGTGTTTTTCCTTTTGGAATCAAAATGACACAATATCTAAATGTAGTCTTAGAATTGCACACTTGGACTTTATTTGCAGGAAATGTTACATTTTATTTAATTAATGGTTAAGATTTATGAAACTGACAGTTTAAATAGAGCAGCCTGGAGCCTGTTTTTAGATCTTGAGATTTGAAAGCTGAATCATACTGAAAAACTCCCACCTTGATTTGCATATTTTGTAGAGAGTGAATTTTATTACAAAGCAGGAAATAATTTATTTTTGGCACAGTTCTAGTAAACTGGAGTTATTGTAACAAAATTCCCTAGCTGTCATGTGTATTCCCCATTCATGACTAGTGATGGCTAAGTTGATTGCTTATGAATTACTTTTTTTTTGGCCCAGAGAGGTTTGAGTCAGAAGGGAACCCTTGGAAAAAAACACATTTCCCCTTTCACTTGCAGCAGCACCCCTGGAGATCTTGTGTGTTACAGTAACTTGATCTAGAAGGGAAAGAGCTGGAGAAATGCTCCTTCAGCTTCGTGGACAGAGACTCCACAGATATAATTTGATTTATAATTAGTATCTGCAATGTTCAGGCACCCTTGCCCAGTGCAATTCAATCCTAGTTACAGTCTGCTCTGACTTTTAAATTCACTTCAAGTCAACCATCTTCTAGCTTCTACACATTCTGTTTTAGTGAAAATGTTTTAATTTTTTGTGCACAGTACACCAATGCCACTAAGCACTTAGATTTAATGATAAATTTAATCCTCTTGGAAAAAAANAAAAAAAAAAAAAAAAAAAAAAGAAAAAAAAAGAAAAAGGTGCAATTATCACACTAATTCCAGATCTGACACAATGTCAAATGAGAACTTCAGAGATAATGTTGACATTCAGTGGCAAGTTCAAATCTTATTACCTGGAAGCAACTGAGGGCATAGTTTTGTCCTTAAGACTATACTGTCTCTGAAGCTCCCAGGGATTTTAATAAGATTATAGGTATAAATTGAGCAAATTTATATAAACCAAATATATCTTAAAGGAAAACCATGTGGTTTAAGTTCTATCTGCAAAATAAAGATCTAAAAGTTTTCTCTTTGTTTATTTAGTCCTGTTAAATTTCTTTGCTTGTTGTTCTTTCTTTTTATTCTAATGCTATATGTATTGGAGACAAACATTAATCTTCATAAATTAATCAGGGAAAAAAATTAGCCAGGAAAGAAAAATATGGGAAATATTCCTGAGCTGCAGCTCTGTACCATGAAGATTAAACAGTTAAAATGAGAAACTCTTTCYTTTCTTTAATTGAGGCCAGTATTAAAAATCACTTTCAAATCTTCTACTTGAAGATTTTTATTTTTTTTAATTTAGGGTAAGAATTTTATGCTGTATGCTGCAATTAAAATTATTTTTTTGCTTTTTTGTGAAATTTTCTTTAATCTCTGTGCCACTGTGATGACTTGGCATCTTACAGAATACTTTTAATAGCCAAAACAGGAAAGAAGAAAGGACATTCCTTTGGTCTGTTCCTCACCATAGAAATTCTGAGTTATGCCTATACTAGTGTCTTCAATATTGGAAAAAAGTACTTAAAGAGGAAAATAAATACAAAATATTATTTATTTTTCCAAAGGGATCTTTTAGCTGATACTGTTATTGATGTTTTCCCATGAATAATAGCCCTCTGCATCAAATATGGTTTTATGAATATTTTCAGTGAAGTTAATGTTGAAATAATTTCAGGAAGCTCAGAATTGTAATGGCTATCTAATAATAATATCTCTATTTGAGGAACTTTGGCCTAATTAATTTATATTGAAAACAGTGGCCACTCTGAAATTATTTTGTAGGACTCAACACAGAAAAGATCCTTCTGGACCACCCATCTATGTCTCCTACTATTGCAAACAGAGTATTCTGAAACTCATTGTTCTGACACTTCACAGTGCAAAGCTTCTCCTACAGTTCGTAGGCAACAACCTGTTTATGCTTGTGGCTTCTAAGTGTTGCTCTGTTTGTCCTTTCTCAGATGGTGTYTTTCCATACACTTTGTCTTCATTCCTGTCTGCAAATTTGCAGTGGTGCTATTATTTAATAGTAAAACAATGTGTCCTTTGTCATTATTAAGAATATTAATATGGGTCTCGCCATCTCCTTGTGCTGTGATGTTAATAATTTTCATAATTTCACAGAGAGTGTTTCACCCAGGTCATTTTAAGATCACATCTACACTCCTCATGTCAACATGCTGATGGTTACGCTAATTCTAATTCTGCAATTGATTACAGGTGGGTTTTTTTCATCTGATTGCATTAAAATTTATTGCATAAATACTGGTAGCTAGAAACACTATTTTGCACTTTCTTTTATAGATTTTAATAAAGTTTATCATTTTGGCTCCAGTCTTGAAGATGATCCAAGCTTTCTTTTATTTCCTAAAATGGGTGTCTCCAGATTTAACCTTGAGAATTGTCACTAAGAAACTCTGAGCAAATATCTGCTATTTCAGCACCATTGCTAAGGTAAGTTCTTTCCAGGTCATCTACTAAGGCCTATTTTTCCAATTTCATTGACGATTTTGCTTGTCGTGCTGTTTCAAATGCTTTACCAAACCTAAGTAGCTTATATTGAGTGAAATCCTATTGTCCACAAGACATCAAAGCAAAAATATCAAGTTATTATAACAAAATTCTGCTACAGAGTTCATGCAACAGGTTCCTTTCCTCCCTCCAGGTCTTTAATCCACTTTCCTTCAAGATTTGCATAAAARGTCTGAATATTTTTGAGATTAGGCTAGTGGGCTTGCATCTTTTTGTGTCTTGTGTTTCTCTTGTCTTAACTATGCACATTTCATGGCCTTTTCCATGTACATTATTCTGACTGCTCAACTTAGTCAAAAGATTTGGTATTTTACAGTCATATGCTATGATCCAGGGTTGTAACTTCAAACTTGCTTACACCTGAATGCATTAAATCCATTGAGATTTCTAGTTCACTCTTATTGTCTCCCATTTTTAGAACACCGGTTTTATTTGCCATGCTGTCATGCTTACTAATGCTAAGACAATTTTTCATATATTTTATATAAATACTTTAAAATAAAATAATATTTTATATTTAACTGAGGAATTTTGAATAAATTTCCTTGATTGTTGAGAATACATTTTTAATTTCCACCACATCTGTCTCATGTAACAGCATTCATTTGAAGAACATGTTACTTTTGCATAAATGTAATTTTCAAAACATTCTTCAGTTCCACTTTTGCAATTCTTTCCCATAATTCTTGCATTCTGAGACATGACCTCCTTTTTTTTACACTAGGTATGAAGCTTGGTTGTATAGGGATGAGGTGATGAAGACCAAGGCAAAGTTGGAGCTGAACTTAGCAAAGGATCCAAAAATGAGAAGGGATTTTTTACAGGTATGTTTACCAGAAAAGGAAGGTGAACACCCCTGTTAAACAGTGATGAAAAACCGGTAACAATGGACAAGGGGAAGGCTGAGGTACTCAACTGTTTGGGGTTTTTTTTGTCTCAGTCTTCAATGGCACTCTTTCTTCTCGCACCTCTTGAGTAGATGGACAGCAGGATGGGAGCTGAGGGTCGGTGGAAGTGAAGATCAAGTCCATGACCATCTGAGGAACCTGAATGTACAGAAGTCTATGGGACCCAACAAGATGCAGCCCAGAGTCTTGAGGCTGACGTAGTTGTCAAACACTGTCCATGATTCTTAAGATTCTTAAAAAGTCATGGAGTCATGGTGCTCAGGTGAAATCCCATGTGACTGGAAAAACAGAAACATTGTACTCATCCTTAAAAAGGGTAGGGAAAGGAGGACCCTGGGAACCACCAGCCTGTTAGCCTAACCTCTGTGCCTGGGAAGATCRTGAAACAAATCCTCCCATAAGCTCTGCTAAGGCACATGGAGGACAGGGATGTGATTTGGGATAGCCAGCACAGCCTCACCAAGGACAAATCCTGCCTGACCAACCTAGTGGGCTTCTATGATGGAGTGACTGCATCAGTGGACAAGGGAAGGGCTACAGATGTCATTTGTATGGAATTCTTCATCCTTCTCTCTAAATTACAGAGAGATGGATCAGATGGGCAGACTTTTAGGTGGATAAGAAATTGGCTGGGCAGTTGCATCCCAGAGGTGAATGGCTCTCTGTCCCAATGGACATCAGTGGAGTACCTCAGGGATCCATATGGAAACCAGTGCTATTTCCTCTCCTCAGTAACCGCACAGACACAGGGATCAAGGGCACCCTCAGCAAGGGCCCTGAGGGTACCAAACTGAGTGGTGTGGCTGACACATCTGAAGAATGATGCCATCCAAAGGGACCTTGTCAAGCTCAAGAAGTAGGGCCAAGGAACTCTCAAGAGGTTTAACAAGACCACGTGCAAAATGTTGATATGGGGTTGGGGAAATCCCCAGTTAAAAAACAGGCCAGGGGATGAATACCACAAGGGAGAGTAGTTTCAAATTGAAAGATAGTAGGTTTAGACTTGTTATTAGGAAGGTATTATTTACAGGGAGGGTGTTGAGGCTCTGATACGTGTTGCCCAGACAAGTTGTGGCTGCCAATCTCCGGAAATGCTCAAGGACAGGTTGGATGGAGCTCTTGGGCAGTTTGTCCTTGTAGAAAGCGTCTCTGAGTCAGGGGGTTGGACCTAGATGATTGTTTAAGATCTGTTCCAACCCAAACCATTCTGTGGTTCTATGATTCTAGGTTTCTAGGATTCTATGAACTTAAACTAGTATTGAATTAATGACACATTTTCTCATTCCCCTCAACTCGTAGCACTGTAATTAAAAATACTGATCAGCTTGTGTTATCCTTGCTGATTAAAAAACCTTGCATGAGGAAGGGATTTCTGGAAATCAGCAGTGAACAGACTAAAAGACAAAGTGAAAAGATTAACAGACAAAGCAGTCAGATTTCAATAATAGGGTAAGACCAAAGAACAGATAATAAGTGAAATGGATGTGGGTCTCCAGCAGTCAGAAAGACACTGAAATCAATAGATTCTATCTTGAACAATCAGTTTAATAGGAAATATCATTTTAAGTGATACTAACTTATAAACAAAAAAGGCTCAAAATATTACTTACAATGTGAAATCTGACTGGTTGTCTTTTATTGACAAGAGGAAAACTTGGCAACACTCTAAACACCTTCTTGAGAAAGTAATAGCATTATGGCATCCTATAATTTTAAAATAGTGATTTGATTCTAATCAACCTCAAGGAGATATAAAGCACGAATGGAGAAAAGCACATGACTGCAGAGCCCATGGCTACTATATCAGATGGCACAGTAAAAGTATGGAAAAAGTAGGCATCAGTTTGGAAAACATAAAAACGTAGGAACCATAAAAAATAAGGGACACATAAACTATTACATTTTCATCTAAAATCTGTATAAATAAAAAGGTTTTAAATTTTGTTTGAGAGAGGTTGAATTCGATAATCTAAATTTCWAATGGTGTAACTTCAAAACTTTTGAGTATTTGGGGAGCAGAATATAATAGGGGAAAGGAGTCTAAAATTAGTTTTGAGGTCTATAGGTTGGTCATGATCCTTTGGTTCTTCAAGAGCACAAGGTGGATAAAACTCAGAAATTTTGAATTTACATCAGCTATACCAGGATGAGCTGCATCGGGAAACACGACATCCACTATGAACCCACATAAGGAGGGATAAACTTCTTAACAGCATACTATATATTTATATTAAAATAAACATATGCATCTGCATCAGTGATTCATAAAAGAAAAATAACGACACTATCCCTGCATTTTCACACTAGTGTTAACCCTGTACCAACATACATCTGCAGGCAGATGAACTAAATAAATTAATAGGGTTTTTAAATACTGATTTCATGGTCACAGTCAGTCCTGTGTGAAGAGTAGTAAGTCCTTGGTTAAACATAAAGCAATTGTGATAAACAGTAAGGGAAAATATAGACCTTACGAGTTTGTATTCTTTTGGAATTTAGTGGATACAACAAGCACATCACAAAGTAATGTGAATCAAGGGAAAGAGATGAACTGGTAGCAAGGAAATTGGTTAGCACTATCAGAAAATAAGCACTCTGTCTCTATGGGTTGAGCTTATTCCCAAAGAGTTCATAGATTTTAGGTTGTCTGCCATATTGACAAACTCTAATAAAATTTCATAGGTGAATGGATACAAGGCTAAGTATGGGAGCTTTTCTCCAAATATTTATTCAAGTCTTCTTTTGGTTTTGCATGGCCACTGAGTACAGAGCTGGTGTATTATTGACTAAGTCACTTGACAAGCAACAAACAAAGAAAAACGGTGAATTTGGTTAGCTATGTTTTACAATCTTTTTGACTTTCCAATGCCCATTATGACCTCCATAGATGCCCAGAATTCCCACTGGTGTTTTGCTATTCAAAGGAAATGTAGTCTGGTAAGTATCTAGAAAACAGTATCTGTGCATTGACACAAAGTAGTTAACACTTACATATTTTTAAACCTTTTAGAGCAAGTTACATCACTCATGCTTTGTCTAGCACATGGCATTTGTAGCTTACAGTATCAAATGTATGTACATTATCAAAGAGATCAAAGAGTAAACATGTCACTGAATGGAAACAGTCAATCTGTAGGTCAAATAATTGATTATGTTTTATAGTTGAATGAAAATTCTATTTCAAGTTTGGGGTGGTTTTTGTGGTTTTGTGGTTTTTTTTTGTTTTTTTGGTTTGGTTTTTTTTCTTTTCCCTGATTGAATGAAGAATTTAACTTTTCAATCTCTATTTCTTTTAAACTGAATCTTGTTTGCCTTCATGTTAAAAAACCCCGTAACAGATATTACCATGCTTGATGGCAATTCTTTAGGTCCCACAGATTAAACCCTTAAAAGGCAGAAGAACATTAATGACAGGAAAGGATGTTTAGCAGGTTTCTTTATCTTGTAGCTGTTATGTTATTGCTGTTATTGTGGTAAGGGTATTTGGTGAAAGACAGTTCTACAGGGTTTCAATCTAGTGGTGACAAAGGACTGCATACAGCTATGAGAAACAGTCAGCAAAAAAAGGTAAATGAAAAATTAAGGAGTGGTGTGTGGCTTCAAAGAGGCCATATAGACATGCCAACACATTTCCTTTTAAACCATTACCAGCTTGCAATCATAAGCACAGCTACACTGTGCTAAGACAAAATGTCTGCATACTTTTGATTTTTACAGGTGCAAACTCATTTTCTTGCATTTAAGCACTATTTGATTATGTACTTTATAAGACTGTTTAGTAAATTACTATATATTTCTACAAAGACAGAAAAAAAATAGGTATAAAAGGAACTTTAAGGTTTGCAATGCAATGCTCTTCCAGGTACCTATTTCTACAGTATCCAACTTCAGAACTTTAAATCAGAAATCACTTGGAGATCTCAAAATCCATTTATATTTTGTAATTTAATAAAAATACGACTCAAGGGGTGGCGGGATGATTAAAATCAGTATCAAATAGAACAACACAGTGATTAAAATCTCATTTTTGCAGGGTCTTGTCTTTCCTTGTCTTTAGATATCTAGAGTAATAGCTGCCTTTAGCAAAGTGGAAATAACCATCTCAGTACTAGAATTCCCAACAGCAGGAGCTTCGCCTCAGCAAATTAATATGATCAGAGCACAACCTTATTCAGATCTTAAAAAGAACATTGTAGGATAGTGAGAACATGGTTGACAGGTTTGTTGAGATTTTGGTGGGTTTTCTTTGTTGTTTTTGGGTTTTGTTTGCCTGTTTGTTGTTTTTTTTTTTTGTTTCTTTGTTTTGCTTTTGTTTTCAAGGTTTTCCCCCTATTTTTTTCAATTTTTTCCCCCATGCTATTCTCACCTTTCCAGCCTCCCCTTTCCCCCCAAATCTGAAGGTGAATAAATGTGGTGCTATTAATGAGAAAATGCTAATTTCTGAGCCAGGACTGCCTCTGGGCTATATCCAGATTTTTGTTGCTCAGACCCCACCATCTCAGTGTAGAAAATAGCAAAAATTCATGATTTTACCATTTTTTATTTCTTCCTTCACTGATTAAAATTGTCATCTTTTTGGTTTCTTATATGTTATCTGTGCTGGTAAAACCTGCCTGGCATTTATATCCTCAAAGTAATAATTTGTTTTCTATTTATGGATTTTACAGGTCAAAAGATTTGACAGTTTTACCATTAAATTCTAATGAAATGGACACATATAAAATCCTCAACATATGTAATAAGATTTTCATTCCAGTTTGACCTCTTTGCTGCCTGAGGAAGCTTAAGACATTAATGCACAGTATGTTGAAGTTTATATTCCTAGGTGATCAAAGGGATAATGTAGAAATTATTGACTGAGTTACAACTATTGAAAAATGCATTAAATATTGAAATAGAATTGAGAACATGAAAAAAAACAAGAACTGTACTTGATGTCCTATCAAGAACTGATACTTTGATAATCACATGAAGATTCTAGATTGTTCATTACTCTCCATCTCCAGAGAAAACCAAAAATCACCCCACTTTTTCTTTGTTTTTATTAGCAGATTACTAAAGGGTGAGCTCTCAGATAATTTTAAATTGAAGGGGTATTGCGACACTTGCAAATTTTGACCCTGCCTTCCTCCCTGCTGCTTTGTGTTGTGATAAAGAAAAAAAGCAAGGAAAAAATTGCTGTAGAAGATTAGCTGAAATCATATACTTATTTCTTTCACAGGGTGGCAATAGGCTGCCTGCTTTATTCTGCTACTTTGTTTCACTTTGGTCCATAAGAAAGGTGAAATTTTGCTACCTTGCAGCCTCATCCATTCATCCTAGTTTAAGCGAAGCCACCATTTCACTGAGCACCTATCCTGCGATAAGCTAAATGTAAAACTGACATAAAAGGTTGGGTTAAAAAGTCAGTGATACAGAAATAAACAGCAAAAAAAAATCAGGCCTCCCTAATAGGCATAAAGTAAATTTACAAGAGAAAGGGATATTTGTAGACATCACTGCAGATCTGGTGTTCTCTAAGAGCTACCAGCTAGCGAAACTGTAGATGCTGTTCTTTCCCTTCTATTTAATCAGGCTTTGTCTTAGAGTCTCGGAAATTGAGGCTTCATAAACCTTCTGGATTCCATTTACAATACAAGGTTCATTTTAAGAAGAGCCTCATCCTTTTAGAGAGGTAAGGCCAGGCTTGTCAGCTGGCCGATGGATTTCTGCTCTGTGTACAGCTGGCTGAGTGTGCGCAGATGGGATCCGTCACTGCACTGGCTGAGGGTGTAGCTGGGACAGAAAGGCAGAGAGCTGTAACTCTAGCCAGTGACAAAGAATGTCTCCTCCCTCTCTATTCCTTCAAGATGAAGACAAGAGATTTTTTAGCCTCTCAAACAGATGTGGCTTTGATTAGCAATCTCTAATTATAAAAACCATGAAGCAGAGCATCCATTGTGTGCTGCTGTTGCTTGGCTTGGAGTATAAGGGGAAAGTTGCTGCAGCACTAATGTTGAGACAAGATAATTCTGTGTATGCACAGTGTTTGGGGAAAAAAAAATAATTCATGGCACATTGTGTCAACAGTAGTATCAAGAAAGAATCAAAAGTATGGGATCTTCCTTGTGGCAGGACCAGATGGAGTGGCATCAGGTAAAACAGAATTTCAGAAAAGAGAGGAAATATAGGATTGAATCACAGGCAGGTGACTTAGGGAAGAAAGAGCTCCTCAAGTAGACTTCTTTCCTATTACTTGTACTCTAGTTTACACAGGAGGAAAGGGCCACAAAGGCATGCTGGATTTGTTTCATTTTTTTTCAAAGATAACCCCCAGCATATACATCTGAAAATGTCATGTACTAGAAAAAAAAATTGCCATTAGAAGTTTTATATTTAATTCTTCTCTATGCAACACCTATAATCCAGACAGTTGTCAAACAATAGATCCTTTCACCAGTGCTCTTTCATCAGAAACTCAAACATGACATTTCACTTTTGGGAATATCTGCTATTCAGGAACACATAAACTAGGGTTCCGATTAGTTGCACCTTCTCAATGAGTACAGTGCTGCTGCTCATTTAAAAACGTGGCATGTTTTTTAAATCTATACTGGCATGCATAGATTAGAATTCATCATCAGAACATTTTAGCTCTGTGAACTGATTTCTGATGCAAATGAATTATTATTAAAATACATGAAAAGCATTCAAGAACTATGCAAATTCAATTATCAATTAAAAAAAAACTATTTTACAGAAGTAACGGGAATTGCATCTGTCATTGTACAAATGAATTTTTTTGCATTTTATTTGAGAAAAAGTAAGGGATCCATCAAAGAGGCAGTATGTTGCAATGCACAGACAGCTGCATAGTTCTGCAGGATGCATCAGTTGTGCTGATTGTGAGACCCTTATCTGCTTTCATTGTGGTGGGATCCTGTAGCTCCAATGGACTGATGGAGCCCTGAAAGGCAGTTTCAGCATAGATAGACAGCCTCAAACTAAGATGCAACCCCAGGGCCATTGAGCAGAATCAGCCAGAACACTCCAAAAGTGCGTCAAGGGTATTGTTTGTGCCATCAGGGCTCTGGCACTTCATGTCTTTGATCCTCTTCTCCTTCCATCAGTGTCTTTCTCCCAACATTTGCTGTTTCCTGCAAAACCAAGGCAGCAACAGCAACAACAGAGATCATCAGCCTGGTCCTTTTAGGAAGGTGGCCTTTAGTCTGCTGGGATGAGGTGTGAAGATTTATATCAACAGTGGAGTTGATCCACTGGATTGTACAACTGATGGACTGTACATTTGAGTGCTAATATGCACAATTTTAACGCCTTACTTGAATAAACTTTGAACCTAATGCAAGTTTCTGCCAAAAACCCAACTAGGCGTGAGAAGCATGCTTGTATCTTGGAGTCAACCCAGAGTGGGCTGATGTCCTTGCTTAGACTTCCAGTTTGGGTGACAGCAACAAAGATATGGGTGGGAACTGAGTATCACACATATTACTGCAGTCCTTTCATACCTTACAGGTCAAATGTACACTCAGTTAGCATCCCATGACCATTTCACTCTCCTTTCTTTCCTTCATGTCCTTTCAGTCCCATCTTTCCCGTCCCTGCCACAGTCATGGTAAGATACAATGTGTTTGTACATATATGAACAAAACAGGCACATCAAAAAAGACATCATATCACACAACATTTCTAGTGACATCCCTGTGAAAATCACTTTTTTTGTCACTATTTTATTTCAGCTTATTGAGCCAGCTGTGTCAACAAGCTGATGCTTATAAAATGCTTTATGTGAGATACCAGACAATAATGCAAACACACTCTTGATCTCCTGGCATTCAAGTAGCTGTTTGGTGATGAGACTGGTCACTCTTCTTTTTCAATAATAGTTATTTTTTGGCATTTATTAATAAGTTTGATTTGTATGAATTTTGATGCTGAAATAGAGCCATATTTTATATATTAAAAAAAGAAACGCATGAGTACTTGGGATAGAATTCTTCTATTTTGAATAAAAGAAAACTTTGTCACAGTGAATGGACCAAAAATGTGAGTTGCATGAGGAGTAAAAAATATCTGAAATGCCACCTTCAGCATCAGCTCAACAAGAAACTTTCTCCACAGGGCAAGAAATTAATCAATACTTGGTTACCAAGTACTGATCTTCAAGTGCTTCAGCCCTCCATGGGAAGTAATTGCAGTCCTTAGTGTAATAAACAGGCTGCAAGATTAAGAAGCTACATCCTGAAGGCAGTTCATGAAAAATTAATTTCATTCATGTTTAATTTTCATGTTCTAGGAAATACGCTGACATGAGAACTTTTTCTGTTTCTCCTTTTTCTCTCCCTTTTCTCCCTTTTCCTCCCCATCTCATCCTTTATTTTTTGGTTTTTGGGTTTTGGGTTTTGGGGGGGTTTTTGTTGTTGTTTGATGGGGTTTTTTTAACATGTGTTTTCGGTTTTAGAGTTTTATTTGCTATTTTTTGTTAGGAATTTGGTCAGAGCTGCCAGGTCCTAGGGAAAAAAACCCTGCTTTTCCTCTCTTATCTCATAGCTATAGTCACAATGTAAGAACTGACTGATACAGGAGCAACCATGCTTGATCAGCAACTTCAGATGTGAGAATACATATAATTGAGGAGTTCTGTGCTGGCAATTGTACTGCCAGGCAGCATTATTACATCCTAAAAGAAACGCATAAAATACAATTACATGCTCGGTCCATTTGAAGGGAGGGAAAGTTGGTTGCCCATCAGAATACCATTCATTCACTCAAGCTGCCCAAGAGAAGGGCATTGTTTTTGATTTGTGCTTGTAAAATGAGTCTCAATACAGCAGGACAATAAGTGACCAAGCCTACTGGGCAGATGTGGAAGCCAGAAATATCTGCAGTTTGCTAGAAAAAATAATGTGTAATGTTTCTATCAAAACGATGCAAGTTTTCAAAAATATTGATATATAAGTTATTTCAATGGAACGCAAAAACCCAACTAAACAAAAAAAATCAGTTGTAGCATTTCTGTTGGAGGTACCAATAATGTTTAGCTTTAAATAATCAATATTATTAATACTATGTATGAGTGTGATAATAACCAAAAAACATAATTTTTTTTTTTTGTCATGCACAACACACAGCTGCAACAGCACTCATGAAGGCTGACATGATATAGACCAGATTCTGGCTGTGTAGCCTCCATGTAAGGATGAAGAAATACTTGCACCACCTGTTTTGCAAACCTTTAAATATAGCCAAAATTTTAAGCTGGGTCGGAAACGGGGAGAARGGGAGAGCAAGGAAGGGAGAAAAAAGAAATTAGCATATAATTAAAAATTAAGAGTTACAACAAGATGTTTACTTTTTTAGAGACATTACTGTTTCTTACTAGCCACAGAAAGAAACATACATATGAAATAGAACCTGGCAGATTAAACTACTACATAGGTCCTTTATTGCAAAGTGACCACTGAAATAATTTTCTGACTCCCAAGAGGATAATTGTGACGGAAATCAGCCAGCCAAGGAAAGCCTGTTTGAATGACACAAGAGAAATTAGTCCTAATTTTGTTCCACAAAAAGGAGGGGGGTTTTTTGTTGTTTTTCACACTTACCAAAAACTCATGTGGTGGTACAGCCTCAGTAAACTGCCTAAATTTTCCTCATCAATTTTCCTTAGTTTTACTCAAGGGGCTTGTGCTTAAGGGGTTTGCATTCTAGTATTTTGGTCTGAAATCTGTTCTGGAAAGTGCAGAACACAGATTAAGAAATTTTTGTCATTCTTGTATAAAGTTTGCAGGAATAGATTTTCTAGAAATACAAGATGGAACTGCCTACAACACTAAGGTCCAGTTTTGGCAAGCTGCACACACAGGTAGCTGTCAGATGCTTAAAATCTAATCACAGCAGAGGGGAGATTTCTTCATCAACAGAAAATTTCAACTATATTGTTTGAATTGAAAATTTCAGCAGTGTACATTTCCTGCAGAGGTATACCTGAACACTGGGAAAAGAGAGGAAGTCCAGAATCCTTAAGGAAGCATTCTGTAGTTTCATATAAACTAAAAATTGCTCAAGTTTACCCTAAGAGGGTTAATTCCCTCAGTTCTAAGAAACATGTTTATTAGTATTCTAGGAGAAATTCTTGTAGCTGTTGCGTAGAAATGTAGAATTTTGTTCTATGATACACATGTTCAATATCAACTCCTTTATGAAAATAAAATTATTTTCTTTGCACATTCCTCCATTTTCCTGAAAAACAAACAAACAAGCAACAGCAGAAGCAAGAATATAATTATGCCCAAAGGTACATAATATCACTTTATTTTCCTTTCTTTTATTGATTCTTCATTTTTTTTTTGTCTTGCCTTCATAATAAATCCATTGATGTATTGGATATAATGATTGAAAAAACAGAGGCTAAAACTATAAAGGAGTGTCATATATTATTTCTAAGAAGCAGTAAAAGAAAATACAGTAAGCATGATCAAAAGTAGGACCACAAGCCTCACAATGAAAAGTTCAAGGCATTTATGAAATAGTGTCCATGAGATATACCCTGCTTTTGTGTAAAAGGGCGGTTCCCTGGACAAACTTGAACAGCTGCCTAGTTTAATAATGTTAATTTCTGAAGTGTGTTTTATAATATTAATATAGACTTACTTTTATATTTATTTTCTCAGTAGGTGACACGTCAGTGAAGAACATTGTGCAGCTGTATTTTTATGACTTAACAATACAGTGGACTATAGTTAATACAAATTGAGGAAAAAAGAGCAAACAGAAAATCTTTGAATAAGACTGCTGTCAAACATTCCTAAATTACTCTATAAAAACCTCAGTTGTTTCACTACATTTAAGAGATAAATGGAAATTTCAATTTAACTAGTTGCATGGTCAGTCAGTAGTGGAAAAAAAGTTACCAAATCTGCTTCTAAAAAGCAGTAGGTAGAAACAGATGCAATCATAAACACAGCATCAGTAGTATGGTCTGGTCTATGTCTTTATTGAAAGTCCAGTAGGTCTCTGGTCATTCATGACTAACCGTTCTCTGTTTTCAGTGTGCTTGCAATAAGAAATAGCTTGTTAATATGTCATATAAAAAAGGTTAAAAGTCATTGATTCTGACACTTAAACTTTTAAAATCTTTTCCTTTTCAAGATTTTCACATATTTGCAAATGTCCATATATTGTTTCTTTTGTATTCTTCTGTTGATTTTTCCCTGGTAGGAACATGTGACATTTGTTGGTTCTTGAGCTAAAAGAGAATAGCAAGTATATATTCAATTGAAGGAAATGGTTCACCCACACTTGTGCTGAGGCTTTACAAATGCTCACAGAAACAATTCTGAATTAGGCACAAAGATAGGCTTTGGTTTGCACACGTGCAAGTGGCTTCCTTCATGCAACATGCCCAAATCCTTTTGTCAGATAAATTATATCTTGGAAATTACCTGTTTCTTGTGGTCCTCTGATTATTCTCACATCTTGAAATTGCACTTTTCTTTGTCAACTTCACTTTGTCACCCCCAAGTTTATCCTACTCAGAAATCCCACTATTTAGGCCCACCTAGAGTTCCAGTAACTATCCTCTTGTCCTAAATGACTGTATCTCATGGCCACCATGGATGGAAAAGGGAGTGGTTTTGATACAGTTGTAGCTTAAAGAAAATGCCAGTCAAGGCACAGATACCAATACGTCTGGAATAGTAGTGTATGGAGCATCAGATGGGGCCACGTCCTTACAATCATTGTGGAAGTGACTATGATGAATTCAGATATTACTTAAACCAGGTGAGTTTTGATGTTGATTATGTCTCTGCTGTACTTTCTACCTTTTCCTTCAAGATAAGCCTGAAGGATCAAGGATTTAATTTTCAATGGTGTTCAGTAGCTCAGGCTACACAGCCTGTTATGTAAATTACATGTAAATGAAGACCTGTCATCAGTTTGACCTCCAGAAACAAGAGTACTGGAGACAATACCTTATGCTATAGGCAGAAGTGGTGGGACCTCAATTCATTTTTCCTATAACAATTATACACGTTTTACTCACAAGAGCTCATGTTTCTTTCATCCACACTTCAGCCCACATATATTGAAGTGATGGATTTCCACCTCACTGGAAAAATGTCACTGCTATTGTTTACAGCATGTTTCTTCAACTTTCATAAAAGTTTGCGGTCCATGTGGTATTGTAATAGCAAGCATACATTCATGTGGTTTCTATACTTGAAAGCCTGTAGATCCCTCTGCACATACAAACCCATTAACAATGTATTTAAGTCTCCTAAAATTTACCCAGCTGTCTTGCTTACMTCTGGATTAAAAAGACATGGAAACCTTTCTGATAGTAATATTATTACTCAGTTTATGCTTGAACCTGACAATGTTGTCACTAGTGAATAACATACATTTACTGATAAATCACCACACTAATGGAGTCTATAATGTAGCTGGGGTTATATGTCGTACTGTTTTATTATATATTCACAGTGGGACCTAATACCTCTGTTTATATGGTAGAAAATCATATTTACTGTTTGTGGTTTTTGTTGAAGTGCTCAGCTTCTCTACTTATTGATGAACTGCAAACTGAATTATTTTCAAAGTCCTCCATGAAACAGAAATAGCCCTCAGGGGCCATTGCATTTATAGGGAAAATTTTTATTTTGTTTGCAGTGAATTGTGTATCTCCTGAATAAATATGGTTACAGGTGTTTCTATTTATTTATTTATTTATTTATTTATTTTTCTGGGTGTTTTGCTTTTAGACTACAATGACACCTTTCTAACTTTACCTTAGTTCTGGATAGGAACATTTACCTAGATTTTGTCCATCCATTGTGGACATGCATCTGTGTCCATCTATTACACAGACTCGTGTCTATTACACAGGCTCACATGAAAGACTTGACAGGAAGTACTGACACAAAATTTCTGTTCTCAGTTCACAACTTTGTAGAATTATTGAATAGTATTTAACATTCTTAAGGATTTGATTTTAGTAGCAGATAATTCCCATATTCATCGCTGGTGCTGGGAATGTGTGTTGACATTAATTTAGTTTTTGGTGCACTTCAAAGATAAATCTTTGATGAAGCAAAAAGAGGAAAGACTTAGTTGAAGTTGTTTTTCAAGTCTCCAATTAAACGCTATTGGAGATTGTCATCTCTGGGTGTACACATGTGAGAAATAAAAGACTTGGCATCATTCTTGCATGCAGCTTCACCACTGTGAATCCAAAGAGCAGCCTGGCACAGCAAGGTAAATGGCATTTGTTAGACTAGTAAAAATCACGTATTCAAGTCCAAAAGTGTTTGGCTGTATTATATTTTATTTAGTTTTGACTTATATAAGAAGAATATATCTCTCCTGTTATGGTGTACTATCAGAATTGCATAAGGTGAGATCTGGAAGTAGAGTAGGTGTTTCCTGTTGTGGAAAAGGACCATGCAGTACAGCCTTCTGCTGTTCATCTGTTTGGAGAGCCAAGGTGGTAGCTCTCCAAAGGCAAAGTCTGAGAGATGGGTTTTGGTGTCTCAAGAGATTTTGCATGGCATGAAGAAAGGGGTGCTCTAACAGGCACACTGTGAGACTAATGAAATTACCTGCATTAATCCTTCAATATCTTAGGAAAAACAAGAGACCATAGGAAAAATGAAAAAGTCGTGAAAAAAGCCATTTTATTTTTTAGTGTGTATTAATACATGAAAGACAACAGTTAACATTATTACAAGAGCTTGGATGTGGAAAAGTTGAACCCAGCACAAGGTTTTACCCTTATTGCCAAACCTCTGTATTTTATGGACTAGCATAATTCATGTGGAAAAGTGTCACATCTAACCATTATTTCAAGAAAAGTGGAAGTGGATTAGTGCTTGCTTATGCATATTTATAAAAATACTTACTCTGGAAAAGCATCCTATATTAGAGTGTTTCAAAGAGAAAAAGTCAGTCTCCAAATAATATTGCTTGTTATCTTAGAATCATAGAATCACAGAATATTCAGAGTTGTCAAGAATCATTGAGTCCAGCTTTAAGTGAATAGTCCATACTGTAATATCACATCATTTTAGCTTGTGGCTTAAGGCAAATTTAGTATTTTAAAACAAACTACTGATTTGAAAAGAAAAATAAAACTTACAAACATAATCTTGGAATTTTCTCACTTTGACTAATTCTATCTAATTGAAAGTCTCTTTAAGGAAATAAAATTTAAGCATAGAATAAAGCTACTTTATTAGCAATTGATTGTGAAAAATAGTACTCTTGCAGAGCACTCACAGGAGCAGGGGTCATTTGTGTAAATAATAAGGTAGTACTACGTAAGCCAAAAATACATACAAAAGAGCCCATTTCAGACTCTAATTAACACTACATTTCATACTTATTGGAGATCATCAATAATGAAAAGACTAATAAATTAAATCCTGATTTTGAAAATTCATATTTCCACCCTTGCATATCTGAGGGATTGCAGTGAACAGATATATGTGTAGGGGACAAACCTAGTAACTTGGCCTATGTAAAATGTGCATTTTCACCAAGTTTTGCAAATGTAGATTTAATTAAAACATTGTTCTGCTTAATATTCCTTTAGAGTTTTCATAATAAGAGTCATTAAAACTTAGAATATGCTTATTTTGAAGCAGGTGCAAGAATTTCTACTCTTGCTTGATGTTTCTTGTAGTTAGCTTGCAATATCATTTCATAGCGAAGATGTTTTATCTTTGCCTTATATAACTGTGTGATAAAATCTATCATATTTTATTTATAAAGACAGAGAATTGTCTTCTGTTAGGGCTCAGCTACCAAGCACAGTTTTCTGTTTTATCTCATTTGCAGTACCTTCAGAATCTAACAATTCAAACCTTCAGACCTTTCAAAGTGTATTCATTTTCCCAAAAAAGATACTTTCCCACAGTGTCTTAACTGATTTCATCAAAGTGTCTCTGATGAGTTACTCCTCCTGAACGAATGTCATGGTGGAGAGGACCTCAATGGACAGCTCAGTCGCTTCATTGAATCCATTTTGATTACCATATGAAATGTCAACTAATTTTAAGACTTTGGTTTGCAATCACTGATCATCCATGTCAGAAAGCCTTAATTTAGCTTTTATTTCAGCTATTTTACTTAAAACTAGACCAGCCAGATTCCTCTCATTACCAGAATGAGACATCTGCACAAGTCTTCAACTTCAGTTGTTTTCCTTCAAGAGYTGCAGAACTGAGGCACAGAGATCCAATTAAACCCTGTCATCACCGTAGCACAAGAGTAACCCGAGTTTGCAGTTCAGACTATATGCTTCTGAATTCAGTGAACTTTGGTCATGTGTCTGCAAGACATTACACTTCTCAAAAACAATCTACATAGTACTGAAGCCGTCAGGAAATGTTGTACTTAAAAGGTCCAGCTCTTTGATCCACATATGAAAGGCAAAGTATCCTTTCCACTTTGAGGAGACTACTGCTTGATCTTCACACCAGCATTACCAGTTGAATGGTGGCAGTCCTGTAAATGAGGCAGGACTTTAACATGTTTTATTGCTTTGAGTCAGTATGTTCCCATTGTATCTGAGAACCACCATGGTATATTGAGGATCAAGCACACTGTAAGGGCCATTAATGCCTTACCTTTCTATAAATAGAAAATCCCTATTCACAAATGCTCTGTAGTTTCATATGGCTCAGAGGCACTTCGTGCACTAGTTCATTTACTCATCCCTTCTTTATTGTAATGTAATCCATATTTGCTAGAGCACAGTTTAAAACCCTTCTGACCAGTTGTGTTTTAAAAGGAAACAAGTGGGAGAGCCACACATAATTCCATACATTGTGTTAGAAAGTATGTGCTGCAAATAAATAGAATCATAGAGTCATAGAATCATAGGATGGATTGGGTTGGAAGTTATCATGAAGATCAACTATTTCCAACACCTTTGTCATGGGGTCTTGACCAGGTTGCTCAAAGCCCCATCCAGCCTGGCCTTGAACACTTCCAGAGGTGAGTCATCCACGATGTCTTTGTTCCAATGCCTCACTGCCATATAGCAAAGAACTTCCTCCTATTATTTAATCTAAACCTACCATCACTCAGTTTGAATCAATTCTCCCTTTTTCTGTCACTACATTTCCTTGCAGTATTTCACTCTCATATAACTATTCTGAATGATACAAAACAGGTTTAAACTTTAAAGATAGCTAAATATCATGGATATTTCCTCTAAGTTCTTTCAATCATTTATTCACAGAAAGATAAAAGATTAGCTACATTTCTAAGGATCATACTCTCACCTAGAATAAATCATAACAGTTCTATTGCTTTCAATTTAGCTATACAGTGAATCCTACATGAAGAGCTGTGTACACATTAAAAAGCTCCAAACAAAACAGCTCCAGAGCAATGCTCAAAACACTCAAGAAAATTAACGAGGAGAAAGAGATTAATCTGGCAGCAAGCAGCTCTGTTTTATGAGAAAAGCTACTGTGTGTTCCATTTCATTGAAAATATCCTTGTTCCAAATTTATGTTATATTCTGCATAAGAGAAAACACAAGGTTGGGTTTTTTTAATGCACAAATTCTACCTTTTTTTAAATAAATGGACTGGCAAATCCATTGATTTGTGGGCATCATTCTGTTAATAGGGAGGGTGGATGAGAAGAGAGTAAATAGAAAAAATCCCTTCCTTTTACCAGAACCGATTTAATTTGCAAGAAATTGAATTCAGATCCAGTTAATTTTCTGCGTAACATCCCTCAACACTTTCATTTCAGACAAATATTAGGACCTTAGCTATGATGAAATTTGCTGTTGGACCACCTGGCTATTATTCCTTATCAAAAACTGGACCAATGATACTTTGACTCCAACCTCAGAGATAAGGCCTAAATAATGAAAACTCAAAGGGCCAAAAGAAATTCTGTTTTGAGGGTCAACAGATTTTCTTCTTGTTTGTAGTCCAAATTACTGTAAGTCAACTGAGGGGTGGAAACAGAATCCTGCAAAGAAGAATTACCTGCTGTGAGGGTAAACACTATACTGTTGTTCTTTGCTAAAGTGAGAGTAATCCATTACTACAAAATACATTGATGCCAGTTGGTAAACTTAAGAAGCAAGCCATCCTGAATAATAATTAAAGCTAAAAAACCAAGGACACCATGATACCTGTGGTTGTGACATGAGAAAATCAAATATGTATTTAGGCAAACTGGGTTCGAATTACTAATTCTTGAGCTGTGTGGAGACCATCAGCTGTGATGACCAAATCAGAATGTGGCTTTTTTACTTGAGTGTTATGAAATTCTGTATTCATTGCATCATTTTGATTTCCATACGAAATACAATTAATTTAACTAAAAATATTTACCTTCCTCCTTATCACTGGTTTATAACATTTCTAGCTTCTAAAAATTAGTATCTTGCATGCCACTGGTAATAATAGAGATTTTTCAGGACAATTTTGGAATCTAGTTATACCTTTAAAGCCAAATGTCTTTAATTGTTATAACTGTGGGCTTAAGCAACTTGATGAGAATTTCTGAAGATCCACTTTGGCCACCAAAATCTTTCCAGCTTACAATTAATACAGACTTTGGGGTCCACGGTGGCTGAAGTAACTGGCATTGAGAACAAAATTTAAAGTGCATTTAGATTTAAAAATTGTTAAAGTAGTGCAGGAAGCAACAGGTCAKAGGTACCTCAAATTTAAACTGTCCTTTCTCTCAATAGAAGAATACATAAATAGTCTTTCATTATTGCTAGGCTCTAAAATTGTTTGTCTTCGCAGTTGTGAGTTATTGCATTCTCAGAACACATCCTGAAAATAGTTCATGGCTGTTTAGTTTACTCTTCCCTCTTTAGTCCTTTTTCTATCATGCTATCAATTTTTGCCTATATACCATTTTAGAATTAAAGTGTTGTGTAACTTAGTTCTCCAAAGGCACCTATTCTATTACACACAGAAATTGATTTTTAAAAAAATGTTTCATGAGATGTCTGGGAAATTTTTATTATTTCCTTCTAGTAGCAGGCATTTTCCATTTCATTAAATCACAGGTGTAAGCTTAATTAATAGCTATTCTACACTGAATTTTAGCAGTCATTTCTCCTGTTCTTGAAAACATGATGCAAATATAAAATGAGAAATCACACAAACAGATACATTTTTTAATGTAAAGGTCACTAGTGGTGAAGATTGTATATTGAGTATGACTCCAAATACTTAAGTGTTATTGAAAAGACATTTTGTCTGTGAAACCACAGGTGTGGGGAAAAAAGTGGCTCCTATTTACTAGACAGTTGTCTTGTTGTCTTTGGGGATTGGACTAAATGATCTTCAGAGGAACATTGCAACCCCAACTATTCTGTGATTCTGCTACTTCTGTTGATTAGTTCCTTGTTAAAAGGGACCAAAGGAAAGCATTTAAACAAATCAGTAAGAAGCCACATACCTTCTAAGAACATAACATTCATGGGCCCACCACTGTGTAATGGTTCCATAAGTGACTCCCTGAGTGAAGATATTGGGAATCACACTCTGAAGCTGGCATTTTTTCATTCCACATGGATATGGATACACATAGAAAAACTGTCCAATTATTTAGTACTGTTTAAGAGGTTAGACTTGTTTTACAAAATTAATTGAAAAGTTTTAAGTCATCCAGGAACTTACCAACTCATTGGGCACTATGTAAGTAGGGGTAGAATCTAAATACTTTGAGAATGAGAAAATGGCAAGTGTTTTTAGTTAATTGTTCTTTACTATAACTTTCACCCTATGACATTAAACATAAGCTCTTTTTGAAAATAGTCATTAACCTTTTGCATGATGTATAACTAGCTTTATCACTCCGGAAAAAAAAATTCCTCTTTGAGTTCTGAAAAGAAGATCCACTGGGAGACACACAAATGGTAAACCACACCGAAGGACACAAAAAGGCCCATAAAACATCAGTAGGGTTATAAAGGTCTATGGATTTTAATTGCTGTGTGCCATTGGGCCTTTACAAAGCAATCAAGCAGGCAATCTCCGAAGACAACCCTGCCATAATACATTTAACAATAGAGTTCTTGCCCCATCAGCAGACTAGGGTTTATGAAGGTCCCAATTGCAATTAATGACCTTGTACATTGAGAGAAAAAGACAAAATTACTTAAATTAACTACCCTTTTTGGATACATATCTCAAGTATCAGAAAGTGTGATTTCAAGACAAGGAGTGTAAAAGTTTTGATTGATGATAGACAAAAAAATTCTTATAAGGCTGATATTCTTGTCTATGTAGATTTTTAAAAGGTGCAGAAGTCTGGCTTTCTGCTGCTACATAAGAATGTTCTGCAAAGAGAGTGTAATTCTAGCACGTGGCAGATTTTGCTTTGGGTGGCATGTTACAATATTTTAACTGTTCTAATAACTTCATTTTTCTCAAGAAGCTCAGAAATTCTATATTTCTTATATTGAGGTTGAATTAAAATTGTAAATGTACAATAGTATAAATAAACAGGGTGAATCTTCCACTGATTTTTATATGTTGCTAGCTGCCTGCCCTGATGGCTATAAGTTGATTTTTGTTCTAGGATAAAAGGTTTTCCTAGGTTTTAGCACAATGATACCTTTCCAACAACTTCTTTAGCTGCTTTATCAGCTAATCAATTCCCTGTATTCACTGAGGAGTTTCCAAACTGACAGGTTTTACAGTGCATCACAGCCACTTTCTGCTTTTGCACACTCTTTAGTAGGTGACTAATTTCTTCTTTGTACTTTATGGGAGACATTTATGCCTATAACAATCTCCTTTCCTTCCATATGGCTCCATGGGCATGTCATATTCCAAAAGCATGTTTTGAATTCTGCCCATGTATTTACTCTTTTTCTTTCAGCAATTTCCAGAAGTCAGTGTAAAGTCATTAATTCTGCTTTTTGTGCTGATGGGTTAAAAAGGTAAAGCCTGGGCTTGAGATTCCCAGCTGACCATCTTCCATTTGGTACCTGCTGCTCTCAGCAGTATATAGCTCCAGGGTCCTGGATGGGATTGCTCTTGAGAACTGATCTGCCAGAACATACTTGTTCAGTGTTACCAGTCAGTCATGATAACAGGTCTCTGGACTTCTTTTGAAGCTTGCAGAAACATGGCAGGGTTCCTAGAAGTAGTAACCTTAGATTCAGCATTCTCCTGCTCCAACGGGACAGCTTGTTAATTCAGCATTCTTCTTGTTTCCAAAACAGCTATTACCTTGTGGGGTACCTGTACTGTAATCTTATGTCAGCTTTCATGTTTTCTGGGTTAAAGCACTGCAACTGCCACCACCCTCAAGCATCAGAGTCATGCTTTACTCGCATTGTCCAATTGTCTGCAAAAGTACCCTAGGCTGCTTCCATGACCCCAAATACTGAGCCAATACCCCTCATGCCAGGTCCATCTTTTCATACAAAATATCTCAAATGGTTTGCTTAAGTGTGGGAGTCTCAAAGCAGGAGCTGCCATTAAGGCTCTTTTTAGGGCTGTAAAGGCTCTCTGGCTCTCAGGAGTCCATACTGTGTATGTTTTGGTGGAGGATCATACAAGGGTTTTTCCAATACCCCTTAACTGGCAATCTATAACCCACACCACACAGCCATATGAAAGTAGGTTCATAGATCTTTTAAAATCCTGGGCTGCAGAGTCTGGCAAATGTCTTCTTTTAAGTTTTCCCCCAAACTTCTTTAGCCCTGCAAGCTCTCAAAACCAAGATACCTTGCTGTTTCTTTGGGTAGTTATGCCTTTTTCTTTGATGCCTTGTATCCAGCTTGTCCCAAAAAATTTAACAGACTTTTACTGTAGCATCAAGACACTCTCTTTCAGTCTTGGTTTCTAGCAGAATACAATCTATATTGTAGAAAGTTTCTGTCCAAAAAATGTCTTTTTTCCAGCTTTCCAATTCTTTTGCCAACTGATTGCCTAATATAATGGGGCTATTTTTGAAGCCCTGAGGTAACACAGTCCATGTTAGCTGCACCTTCCACCCAGTGTTTGAATTCCCCCACTATAAAGCAAACAGTTTCTGTCTCTCTAGGTGAAAAGGTACATAGGAAAAGGCATCCTTAATATGCATCCTTAAGGAGCATTGTTAGCCATTTTCCCTCCTCTATAAGGGAAGTTGAAAGAGTATTTTACTGCTCTTAAATCTTGTATCTTAAATCTTGTATTAACCTGTATTGTCTATTATTTAGTTTCTTTACTGGTGAAATTGGGGTCTTATAATGTCACATTCTATCACTGAACAACATTACAAGAATTTATATTAACTTAGTCAATTCTTGTGTCATGTCTAGTCTTATTAGATTTTTTTTTTTTTTTTAACTTTACTTACTGGTTTAGGGCTGGGCTTCAGTGGCATTTTTACTAGTATCACCACTTTAGATTTTCTGGGTGCATCCATTGGCCACATCAAAGGAGTTACTGAATTCTCCACCTCCTTGGGTATTTCTTCTTATTCTACTTGCTCCTACAATATAAAAGTTCTTGCTCACACAATTTTAGATATTTGAATTTTTAATTTTATTTCTCCATTTTAAAAGGTAAGTTTTGCATCCAAGTTACTCAACAAGTTTCTTCCTGTAAGGGACCCTGGACATTCTAGGATATACAAAACTTGGTGTGTCCCCCACTGTTGTCCTAATTTAAATGGTAATGGTTTTAAAAAGGCCTACTACCTTTTCTCCTTGTCACATCAACAGTGCCTACAGGTTCTGATAATACTGAGTAAGTTGTTCTTGGATAAAAAAAAAAAAAAAAAAAAAAAATCTATATTTTTCTTCCCCAGCAAGAACGTAACCAGGGATTCAGCTGAGGATGATTCCCCTGGTCTGCTTCAGGGGGATCCTTCATGTTCATTTAAGGTCATGAGCTTGATGGTTTGAAGAGSCAGGTTTAGGTTTGCTGTCTGATTTCACCCTGGGAATATTCTGTTTAATAATGCCCCCTTTCTTTAGAGATTGCATACTGATCTTATAATTTAAGGTGCCAGACCTGGGCCGGTTTTTGATTGTTCAGAGTACACTTCAGACACCAATTCCTACAATACTTGTCCAAGTGCTTCCAATTGATTCCTCAGATCCATTGAAATTCTGGAGTAGTGTGCCTTTTGTGTCACCAGAAACTGTTACCAAAAGATGGTAAAAAATTCCTTAACAGCAATACAGCATTAAGTAGAAGGCATGGTTATTACAGCTCTGGATGTATGGGGGATATCTTCACCTGTCAGTTATGTCAAGCATCCCATATATATACTATGTTTTACATACATATTCATTGATTTTCCCAGAATAAACATACATATGATAATCATTTCCTCAAAATCACTAACGTATGTTCCCTTCCCATTGTTTATGTGTTCATCTGTTCCAGGAGTCCCTCTGATGGTCTCTAGTGGTCATAGACCCCAAAGTCACAGCTGACTGCTTGAAAACTGGTGTTACTTTCCAAATATGGAGCTGGATTTGCATACCAAGGCTGATTCCTCATTTTAAGCTTCCTCTTGGTTAATCTTAAACACAGTTTTGATTGTGCAGCTCCATACGCTAATGGTTTTACAAAATAGGCATTTTATTAAAATCAGCTGAGCAAATTTTGTCTGGCAACACTACTACTTCAATTTTTTTAGTTTTTTAGTTTAGTTATTATTTATTTAGACAACAACTCTGAAAAAATGTTGGTATGTATTTAATGTCATTAAAAGTTCTTTAACTTTTCCCAGTGGACAAATGACTGATAATCTGCTGATTACTGAGTTCGCGCAGTCCTTCGATATCTACATATATGTTTCAAATCACAGCATTCTTGTTTGTTTGAAATATATATAACAACATGTGAATTGTTCCAATGCAACAGACAAATGAAAACATTATCAACCTTGTACGTAAAAAGAATCTTTTTGGAACTCTTTCTGCAAAGGAAAAAAAAGTGAAAAGTATAATTTATTTCCCTGTTGAGAAAACTATTTCCCCTACATATGTGTTTTACAAGGGTAAAGCTGTGATACCCACTGCTCTCCTGTGCCTAAGGAGCAAAATTATTGACTGTACTTTTTAGAATGGAGCTTCAAATGCTCTTTCTGGTGGGGAAACATGAAGCATTTTCAAATCACAGGCTGACATCTCTAACTGTTTCTCAATATTCTATAGATCACTGATGAGGAGAGTAGGGCAGCCAATAAGATGAACAGCATAACGCAAATAGTTTTTTCACCGTAACATTCTGATGAAGAAGGGATTGTATGAATTTCTTAGTTGTTTCAGGGAACAAACAGTACCTAATATTGCATACAGGCATATGATCAAGTTATTGTTGATTATTGCTAACCAACTGGAGAATGTTACAAGACACATATCACAGATTTTGTAAGCAAGAAGCAATTGTTAAGCTTTGGAAAGCTGTTTAGTTTCAGCTTTCCATACTTCTGGTTTAAGCAGGTTGTAGTCTGAGCACTTTCTTATTCATGACACTATTGCAGTAGTACAGGGCTGGAGTGTATATTTTAATCATACTGCCTTTGTTTTCTCTTTTCCTCTCTTTTTCAGTTCTCTATGAATTTATTAATAATTACTTATTTAGTCTCTAAATTAGGCACATGCTTTTCCATCTTGCTGAAGCAGACGCTAAGACTGAAATTTCTTTCAAGATAGGAACAGTGCTTAAATTACCTCTCTGGTTAAACTAAAAGCAACACAATAACTAAATTTAGAATAGAAATAAATAAGGCATGAACTAAAACACTCCTGCTAATGTTTCTGATACTACAGCACCAAAGTGTGTGGCCATACCTAAAATGAGAATATTCTGAGAGAGGCAAAGCACCAGGACTACTGACAATGAAGAGAGAACTGAACCATTGACCTGTTATTGTTTTGGCTGTTGTATAGGAGACATGCAGTGTATCTGATGATTAAAGCTTCATAGAAACACAGAAGAGTTATAGAGTCAGACAGATGAAGAGGAATCATGCAAGTCAGCACAACATAGTCATTGTTTTAACAAATAGGTTATGGACGAAAGAAGCCCTGCAGGGAGAAGCTGAGTCAGAAATAGGTTAAATATTTGACATATTTGACAATAAATATTTAAGAAAATTCCAAGACTTTTTTTTTCCCAGTGGTAAATATAGTTCATAAAAATCCAGCCTTTAAAGAAACTTCAAACTCCTAATCAACAACCCTAAAGAGTCAAAGGAAATCTATTCAGCAAATAGTGCTGAAGCATTTGGTGATGTCTGTGAACATATCTTGTTTTTTCATCCATCAGGGCAACTTAATAGCAGCAGCAGAGAGTTTCTATAAAATAGATTTAGGAATTTTTGCCCTCTGTTACTTTGATTTGATGCTTTGTATTACTTGGCAGAAGAGTACGGCTATAATATGATTATTATTTTTTGAGGTTTATTTTTGCTATTTTTATCTTGTAATTGAGCTTCAGAATCCAAAGTGCTAATCTTTAGGTGTTCCTCTAATTTTAAAATAATGAAAAACACCAAGCTCTTTCTAGCTCTCTGTTTTCTCAAATACATTTATTTATTTCTCCATATGGCAGTGACAGAGTCCAGCAAGGACTGATGTGCTATGGCTCGTAAATTTTTAGTTTTTTACCCTGTTGACCTTAATTGACTGGGATTTTAGGTTCTGCAATGTAATGATATATATCTTCTTTTATTCCAGTTAAAGTCACAACTATTTTTCCATTTGAAAACACACCTGACAGAGTGTACACTAAGTTATAACCTGTTTTGGTTACAAAACTAGAAAGTTCCAATTCTAATGATTGGTGTAGACAGAAAAAGTCTTACCATTTCCTGCCCATGGCCCCCTGAAATACAATAATGTTACATTTGTCTGAGTCCTCTAGGCCGCAAGTGCAACTATTGGGGTTTTTTACATGGTGTAAAAATCAAGTTTGATACTATCACTTCTCCTGGAATTTAAGGAGAAAAGTGCTCTTTTAGAGAAAGTAATTCCTTGGAAGTATCCATAGGAAGTTATAAAATATTGTATTTTAAAATGTAGAAAGGCACAAAAGATTCTAATTTTTGTGACTTAGTGAGAGAGAATGGAGGTCCCAACATACCCAGCTAGCTTAGCCTCAAATATCTTGTTCCTATGAGTTAGACACCTTTTAGAATTGCCCTTTTTAATTTGCCTCTGTACTTGCTACTGTTTCCTAATTGCCTTTTAAATATCTTTGTAATGCTCTTTTCCCTTCCTCTCTTCCCATGTTTCTTGCTGTGTGTATATATATATACATAGCTGTACATATATCTCTTTAACCTTCCAGTCTTTGATAAATGGTGCTTTGACAGTTTTATCTTCATTTGTTTTTCTAAAAAATTGCTTTTAAATACAGGTGCAATATTTACACTATTGCAGTGGTTAAGAAACCCTATGGGTTTACATAATTTTGAGGACCAGTACATTCTTTTTTGATGCTGTTGATCCACTGCCTGTAGACACTAAACATAATCTTTCCTATTGCCCAACATTTCTTTTTAAGCACAGATGCTTAAAATGCATCTTTCTCTATTCACAAAATTAATTCCATAGGCTCTTATCTGAATATTTATGTTCTAATTTCTTCCTGTAACAATTTTTTTTAGTTTCACAGGCTCTTTGTTCTTTAAGCAAGGACACTCTGCCTCAGAATCTGTGAAATGTACTGATCTGAAACATCAGTTTCCAAGCAAAGGACTATTGGTGTATTTACTGAATTTTGAAATTTCAATAGCAAAGTTTTAACTGTGATGTAATTAGCTAAGATGCATTAAAAATATTTCAAGCAATGTTGTAATCCTCTGTGAAATACCTCCCCAGTACAATCTTGTGAATTACAATAATTTAGCAATACAGAATCTATTAGAGATTTTTGGTCTTAGCAATTACAAACTGTATTTCCTTAATGAAATGAATGATACCAATTTTATACTGCTTTAAAATATGTTTTTTCCCTTTTTAGGAATTTCCAAGAGGAAATAAAGAGAAAGTAGTCTGGACAGAAGACCTGGGCAGGTGTGAAGAATATATAATGAAGATTGTTCACAGGCAAAAGGGGTGCTGATATTTAACTAAACATGTGTTTTGTATCCTCCAATTTTGTACCTACATATTCAAATTTAGCTTCAATATTAAATACATTTATATATTTAATTATACATTCAAAGGGAAGGTAATATGCCATGGCATTTTTCTGGTGAAAAAGTAACAACTTTACTAGAGGCCAGACATGACATCCAATGCTTTTAGAATAGTTCTTGATATGCTATTGATTTGTATCGAGATTTTCAGTCAGTAAAAACATCTAGGTTAGTGAGTACATATCAATGTGCATGCTTCATATACAATATCAGACTTTAAGAGCTCTCTGAAACATTGATAGAAAAATTATGACTCGATTTGATCTGCAAACTTCCAGAAGTAATCCAAAAGGAGCAACTAGCCATCAGCTTCTCACCTTGTACTGACAGAGCTTTTAAGTCACCTCCCTGTGCAAGTGCTCTCACAGCTTCTCCAAAACACCTTTAACTGTGCAGAGAGAAGAATACCAGCTAGGGAAAATTAATGAGGCATATGCACTTCATAAAAACCTGGGAAAAATTAATAAGCAGGTATTTTTTCAAGTCTTTAGCAAGGTTTCAGTGGCAGAGGAGGCAACCAGGTTCTTTACTGAATAAACAGTGAGACATGATAAAAGGCTTCAGAAATGGGTGCAGATGAAAACTGAGATAGACATTCAGTGGGTAGGTCAACAGAAGAAGCTATTCTGTTAGGAACTTCAGTCTGGAAATCACTGCCTTCTAATTTATCTCAGCCATCTTTTAAATGTCACATTACAAAACAATCTTATTCCTTTTTTTTTGCAACTGAAGGGAACATCATACATAGCTGGAGTTTTTTAAGTTTTGTTTGGGTTTTTTTTATTCTTATTTCTATGAAAGCAGTCTGGAAAACCTATATCCATTTCCTCTACATGGGAAATTGACAAAATACTAAGGTTTTCAAAGTTGCAGTCTTCTATGTGCTTTTTTAATCACAGGAGATGGTATGACTTGTGATGAACAAAGTGGTTTATGATGGAGATTAGTGAGATTGGAAACACCCAAATCATTTATGATACTTGCAATTAAATTGTTCCAGTATCATCAAATATCATGCTATTATTAAACCTTTGGGACAAAGATAAATGATGTTTCTAGATATGACATGTAGAAACTAGATTCTCATTCTCTTTATTCACTCCTCTTGACATCTAGTTTTTCTGATGTCTCAGTTCATGCTGAAATTACTAGTAAAAATATGGTCCTGGGAATCTTCTAGTTTTCCTTACATCCTGGATTTAGTTCCTAGGTATAACCTAATCTCAGGACACACAAAGCTCCAAAAGACACTTGGCAGCTAGAGCAAAGAAAAGAGGGGCAGAATATGTCCCTCCAATACCCTCCTCAGCTGTAGGAAACAGCAGTGGGTGGGGCTGACCAGAGCTGGCAGGGAGGATTGGCAGCAGAGGTGGGGCACAGTGGGGCCCGGAATTGCTGAGCAGAGGGGGGATAGGGGCCCCAAAGAGATGCAAAATATTACAAAGCCGAGAGACAAGGAGCAAACTTGTCTACACACCCTGAATTTCTCAGGTCAGTCAAGTTGCAGGATTGTTAAAATGGCAAATGGAAATTCTTTATCTCTTATGTAATCAGGCCCTTATGCTTTTCTTCGGGTTTTTGTAGAAGATGTAATTGATCAAGCCAAATAGCTTCAAATTGGAAAGGGCATATTTACGTTCGCTTTACTGTAACTCCACTCCAGACTTGAAATAGTTTTTTTTTTTTGACTTCCATCAAAATCAATCTTGCTTTTACTAGGAAAGATCCTTCATTTGCAAAACAGAATAATTCAAATAAGAAGTGAATGGAAACTTTTATAATAATAAAAGGTCATATGTAAACAACCTAAAGAATATTAAATTCATAAATAACATTTATGTTATTTATAAATATTTTGAAAAATGTGTCCTTGTAATAAATATTTTTATCTGTGCACATTAAGATTATGGAAKTCTATTTGAGGAAATCTGTTAAAAAATGTATTGCTATCGTGGCAGCTGTATCTAATCCTCTAAATTTCTCTCATTTTTTCCCCTTTTTTATGTAGGGTGGGAAGGATAATACAGTAGAAGGAATAAAAGGAAGTAATTATTCTAATGAGGCCACATGAGATAAAACTTCTTTTTTCTTTTGTAGCCCTTTACATTGACCACATGTAAAGGGCCACTGTAACCTTTCATTGATTCACTTCCGAATACTCACTTCATGTAGAGAGATCTCTCCTTAGACTACAGACCACATAAAACATGTCTTGCACAGCCTGTCTACAACCCTTTCCATGTGTAGTCAGCATATCAAGCCTTTTGAAGGCAGGTTTTGCAACCACCAAATAAGGACTAAGCCTCACAAAGAAAATGAAAAAGGTTCCTTAATGCTGGCAGTATAGTTGCCAGAAAAATTCCTCCTTATAAATGCTAGAAACTTGCAATATTAAATGCTTGCAAACATTGTAGAACACTGATTTCAGAGAAGCAAATATGAACCTGCCAATGTTTTAACAACATTGCACTGTGAAGATTTTTTTGTTGTTGTTTATTTTCTGCTTCTGTGAAGCATCAGTCTTCCTCATCTGTTATTTTGGCAGTTGCTGAAAGATATCCTTTGTTTCCTAGGATTAAATGAAAAACATGAAGTGTTTGTCCAGGCTTTTTATTTAAAAAATATCTTCCATGAATGAGTTTCTGCACACATATCATGACAAGTACTTTTTTTTTCCCTTCTCCTGTTTTTATTTTCATGATTTCTGCATGAAGAACTTTCCAAGTAAGTACTCTACAAGATAGGTGGGGTTTTTTTTCTCCAGAATATTACAAAACAAAAGGTTTTACTGAATGCAAAATTATTGTAGTCTATTTGTTTTACCACTATAAATATAGCAATATAGATACAGAGGAGAAACATTTCCCTTCCCTGTTGAAAAGAATTGCTGATGGGCAAAGAGTTCTTCATAATGTATTAAAGACTTATTTCAAGAAAAAAACAGAAGAAGAATACATGTGTAATGCTCTGGAAGTGTTACACATTTTCTTTTGACTGTTTTCTTCCAAAATGTAACTGAAAGAATCTACATCCTTCACAGGTCCCCAGTTTCCAGATCCACTCAGAATGTAGAAAATTCAATTTTATAAGCATTTGTATTAGAAATAAAACAAACCTTTAAACTAAACGTGATGCATAATGTTGACATAACAAATGTGGACACTAATTAAAGAGCAGCAGAATCCAGCAGAGAAGTTTGCCCTCCATCTGCTTGACCTGAGGTAATAACAATGTTCATTTAACTAGAGCTGACAGATTTTCTTGTGTTAGTCTTGAATCACTAAAGTTGCCACCCTCAGTATGAATAACAACAACCATATGTGTGACATCATACAAAACAAGCAAGCCACAGTTAACTACCCCTAGAATTTGCTGTCTTCTTGTTTTTCTTCCCCGATACTAAGGTTCATGCATGCRGATCAGGTGCAGGCTTGGGCTCTCAATCTTTGATACGTACACAAGCCCCTAAAATACTCCTATGTCTTCAGATTTGGAGTGGTGCTATATGAAAATCTAGATGCTTTTACAGCACCAGTTAAAAGCAAGGTGCTCAAACTCTGTTATAATTTTTTCAGCCAATGAATAGACAACATTTCTGTCCTCATCATCCTTTTAGTTCTAGACACAGATGAAAAATAACTTGCTAATAAAAAGAGTTCTATTGGGTGAAAAAGTTTGGGTAGACTTCGGCCTTATTAAATCAGAAACCATGGAACCTTCATTAGGTACTCTACTTCACTCTACTTCATTAGAGTACCCCTTGGTACTCTATATTCATATTTTTGCCGGGTTTTTTTTCTGGTGGCTCAATGATCACTGCAACAGCCTGATTAACTGCCTACCTGCTTTAGAAAAAAAGCTTTGAGGTAGTTTAAATGTATCTTCTACCCATCTCTAGGGTACCTTATGATCACACAATAATGTACCTGTAAGAAATAAATCAAAAACAGTGTATAAACCTCAAAATGCTTATGGTCAAAGGCAGTTCATAACATTTAATGACAAAGCTGTAATTTCAGCAACACCCTAGTGTTTCACTACTGATTTTTAAGCTTGGACAAATACACAGTAGACATAAGACAAAAATGGCAGCCAATAATAATTGAACTAAAACATATAAGAATTATCAGGAGTCATTTCTGTGGCTAAACTTAATCTGCAAAGCAAACTGTAGTAGTATTATCAGCCATGTTGCAACATTTGATGGTATGACAAGACCAAGAGGTCTCCAACAAATGACAAATCAGTTAACAATCAAAACTTGCAATATACAAGTTAAACTCAACCATCTGGTTTATTCATCAAGCCATCAAACAATCAGAAACTATTTTGTCCTCTGCCTCATTATGGACCCAATGTCATGTGATTTTCACCAGAAACACACACTTTTTTTTWTTATTATTTTGTTATACTGGAATGCAAAAGATTCCTTCAATAGAAGGGGAATGTAGGTAGTTTAAAAGTAAAAAGAAAAGGAAGGGAAAAAAAAAAAATCATTGATATTTGTTTGGAAGGGCATTGTGCATTTGTTTGGAAGGGCATTGTGCATTTTTTCCCCTTGGAATTTTTTGTTCACAGCAATAAATAACATTCCTTTAAATTATCTTGGTTGGTCAATTGCTGACCCACATGACAAGAGAGCAGCCTCACAAGTTCAAAATCATAAATCCAAAGATTATAAACATGGAGCATGTCTAAAAAATTTATGAGAAAGGCTTGAACTCAAACAAACCCTTTTACAAATGTAGATTGGATGTCAGTGCCCCATTAATAAGGGCAAATGGGTATCACATAAGGTTTCTTGAAATATACATTTTATGCTTCCACCTTCTCTTCTSTCCATTCTAAAGTAGCATTTCTGTTCAAACCAGAGGAATGCATAGACCTCAACCTCAACAGGTAGCAACAACAAATTGTATAGTTAAGTGACTGGAGTTGTGATTCCTGGACCACTGATGACTTCAAACTGAGCTGCAGTGCTGTAGGAAAGCATCACGAAGAGTCTTTATTGTCATATTTAAGAAGGAAACAACACCATTTTCATCTAGTTTGTGTGTTCTGTAAAAAAAACATATTTTTTTTTAAATAATAATAATAAAGAAATTCTCCTTTTTGTTTCATTTGTTAAGATTTTCATGTTGCCTTTGAACACTTGTTTCTATTCAATGCCTCAATTTCCTCTCCCTAATGATTCTGTTTCAGATTTTTCTTTTGGGACAAGAAAACAAGAATAAAACGTGCAAATCGATTATTTTAGTCCTTTTTTGTTAAAAACCATTATTCAGTACTCTTAACTCTTCCTGGGAACTTATTCACAATCCAAGCCTTTAATTTTATTTTTTTAATAGTCTAAATTATTAAGTCTTTAGAGATCTCCTTGGAAGCAAAAATGAAATAATAGGCCATATCTGAATGTTTTGGTATAACATTACATAGGAAATTAAAACATTCATTTTGTGGCTGGAATCGACTGACAAACAGACTGCATTTTTTTTGGTCTGGAACTCTGATGTCAATATGAGTTAAAATATTCTCTCTGTCTCCCTGATCACTGCTGCTTCTGCCTATCTCCTTATAAAGATTATGCTTATGCTTAGTAAATGAAGAAAGGAATTAGTGATGCTCCTCTCATTTCCTGTCTTCCCACAGATGGTGATAAATTCAAATTCAGACTCCATTAAACCTGAGAAGAGAAACCCAGCAGGTGGCTACACTAATGGAAAATCCTGGCCTTGGAATAATGGGAATTGCAACCGACAGCTCTTCTATACCACAAAAAAGATGATGTATTCCTATTGACAGTGTTGCATTTGAGTCCAGAAGGCTGATCTGATAGTTCAGGCTAGGCACAAGGGAAGCAGAAAGCCCCATGGGTATTTTTCTTGGCTACACCACTGTAATTTTTGTCATCTGAACCTCCTATTACAATTCATTGTAAAAATTTCATGTAAGTTGGAGGGTGAGGAGGAAAAAAAATCCCAAGCTTCTGCATTTTGGCCTACAGGCATACATTTGTTCTTTTTTCTTGGTTTAAAGGACAAATAAAGGTTGACACACAACAGCATTTCCAGCCACTTCTGTATTTTTAGTGCTGACATTCTTAGCCCAAGTGCTTTTAGTATTTCCACACATGCCCATCTAAGAGAGTTTTTGTTAAAAAAACCCAAAAAATTTCCCTGAAGGTGCAATGCCCGATGATCAGCTAAAATCTGTGAAGGAATACTGTATTTATGGTCATTTTCTCCTGTAGATTTTTTCCCCTCTTCATTTAGATCAGGAACTATGTCAGCCACAGTTCTGTGAAACTCTCGTGGGAAAGTGGACAGACCTATATACTGAACATAAAATTTAAACTGTATTTCAGAAGATGAGGAGATTTTTTTTCTCTGTGTGTTTTAATGCCTTGTCAGCAATTTTAATGTGCAATGCATTTTGGCCTTTTGTCTTAGAATATACATTTTTCCCAAGCTTTTATACACTGAGTTAGTAAAATAGAGGAATTGCCAACCAAAGGAAAATGTAAAGTGTCTGCACTTTTGCATTATTGATCACAAGATTATTTGTGCTACACTTATTTGTTCACAGAACTCAGATTTGTATCGGCTTAAGAAATGCATAGTAACCATTGCAAAATGTCATAGAACTAATGTCTCTGGCCTAAATTGGTTTAAGTCTAAATTATTCTAAAAATTAATCTGAGCACAGCTTAAGCGTGAACTCAAAATATTCTGCTCTATATCTCTCTTGCAAATTAACAATTTTTGCAATAGATTACTTGGAGTTTTCTGCTTGTTGTTTATGAAATATATAATTCGCACAAAATGTACTATCAACAGATACAATTTAGAAGTGCCATAGCCCATATCAAGAAGTGTCTCTATACTAGTATTTCTAAAACAGGTTCTTTTCCTGCTGCTAGAAGTTTTTAAAATTTTTACTGGTTGTCAATATAAAATGCAATCAGACAGTCATTTTTCACCTGGTTTCTTTAGTTTTATTTTGTCTTGCAATTTTTTGCCCTATCTAGCTTCCCCTTCATAATTAAAAAAACTCTTTATATTTTTCTGACTTATTTTTTGTCAAAATATTTCACTTATTTTTTCTGAATTCAGATCCAACTAGTGTATTGTCCTAGAAGCAGGACAATACTAAAACCAAAATGTTTTTTCATTATTTAGAAACCCTTTAAATGGGATTGTTTTCTTATCTAAACTACTAAATTTCCACATCTTTATATCTAACTATAATGCTCAAGGTTTGTGATTTTCATTATGGATATTTCTTTCCATTTTATTGCTGTTCATTTCACTGTCTTTTAGCCACTAAAAAAACTATTTGTCATGATAGTGTCTTCTAGGCAAAAATTTCCTTCAGACCATGGTTTCCTGGTTCCTATTGTATCAATATTTCTTCCTTGACATTTACTTACATATAATTCCTGACATTTACATCAGGGTTTAGCATGGAAAAGATTTCAGTAAAATAAATAACAAATTAAATTAATATGCTTAATATATCAATGTATCATAAGGTTTCATGCATGAGATGATCATCAACAATTCCTGCTCAGCATTCGCCATTTCTACACCACATAAAGACCAAAGGCTTTAGTTAGGCTGAAAATTAAACTTTCCGAAGTAAGGGAAGAACAGACGGACTTGAATCAGGAAATTGTTAAGCTGATCTAGAATTTGTCCTCAGAATTATTGCCAGTATATCTGGAGGGTTTTCACAGAAAGTCCTTTTCATGTTAACCCTTGTGAGGGTCCCAGGCCTGCAAAAGATTTGCTGTCAATCTGCTCTCTCATCCACACTCTGTGAATTCGTAAATATGCTATAATAGTGCTTTGCCCTTTTAGCATAATTCTAATACCAAAATACCTTTTTTGACTTAGAACCAGAACTTTATTTCAAGATTGGGTAATTCTAGCATCACCCAATACACAGTACACATTCTCATGTCTTTTTGCTGAAAATAAAGGAAAATACACAAAGGGATATCCTCTTAAATAGAGGCACCCTTTCTTTCCTTAAAATTCTTGTTTAACATTTAAACAGAAATATGTATGCTTAATGGAACTTGGGATGGGGACACTGATGCAATCTCTCTCTGTACCTACTAGTGGTAGAATGTTTAAAAGTTCATTACACAATGCAGTCGCTGAATTGCAAGGAAGAGGCAATGCTCTGGGCTTGCAGATAAACAGCTCTTAAATCTCTCAGGATGAAAATGAGTCCAGAACTAGAGCAGAGGACAGAATGATCTCATTTTTGTAACTCTGAATGGAGGGAACATTTTTTGTAATCCTAAATGGAGGAGGACGTTCTGCATAACTGTGAATATATCTTCCTTATATTTTTTCTTTTCTTGTTTATACAAGGTTAAAATACTGAAGAAAAGTGCTGAAGATAAATCAAATGGCAATGTTTGTATTCTGGTACGAATATCTTATCGAAGCAACAATCTTTCATATTCCCATATTAGTGATATATCCTATTATGATGACAGGCTATGTCTTGGCTTACACAAAGCATCGTCTGATAAATAGATTTAATGCATAAATGTCTGTTGGGAACACGCAACAGCAAAATGGGGACAGATGTTTGGCTCTCTTTGGAGCTCATCAGCACAGTTCAACTGCTTTAGTTGTCACATTGGTTCAGCCCTCACTCCAGATACAGAGAAGATCAGTATTTTGAAACTAACTACTGCCAAGTGAAAAATGTGTAGCAGCTAATACACTCAAGAAAATTTAGCTTTCTGCTCAGAGAATATTTCTGAGAAGATCATACTTTTGCTCATTTCATTGAACCAATGTGTTCAATTCACTTTAGAAATGTGCTATTGGGTGAATTAATTAAATGTGCAGAATTAAAAATGCTTGCTGCGTTTTTTGGGGGGGCTGTCAAAACAGAGGAAGTGGGTGGTGAGGTCATAGTTGCCAAAGTGCAAGAATTTTGTACGTGTAGGGGATAGGTCTGCTGTACAAGCAGTCATGTAACCATTTCAAGTTTGTTATATATGGTGCTTTGGAGGAAAAAGCCTATTACATGGTGTGAGGTGAGAAGGAAAGAATACAATCTGACTGTGCTGCTTTTCTTCAATGCATGAAGGAAAATCCTTCCTCCAGAGGTACTGGCACACAGCTTCCTCTTTCTGAGCCTCTTGGGAATCCTTGTGCTGCCCTTTCTCATATGTGTCATTCTGCCTTTGGGAAAATTGTGGGTTTAGATGAGGTTATGCAAAAATTCTAGTTGTCACTGACTTTTTAAAATTTTTATTTCCTAGAAATTGGAAAGATCTTGGGTCATCAGGTTCATCCTCCTGCAAGTGATAGATTGCTCCCTACAGTTAGATTTCTTAAATTATTAATTGCTGGTAATTTATCTGATTAATTACTACCTTTTACTTAAAATAAATTATTCAGATATTGTCATTATCTGACCAGCTTTGCAGGTGACTATATAATATTCTGAAAATAGCATGTAGATTACTCTGAAGTATTACCTAAATGTCCCAGGAAGATAAATATTTACTGTGTTAAGTTTTGTAAAACTATATGTATGTAAAAACACACACAGGAAAACATAGTCCTTGACACGATATCTTTACAGTCCAATTAAAGACAAGTGATTAAACCACACAGTAGGAGAGAAGAAAAGACGGTGATAACAGTGTAATTTGTGAAACTTCAGAGTATTGCTGCATGTGTGCTCTACTTATTCTGATTTATGGGTATTTTAAACATGAGTTTCCTTTCCTATCACATTTATGTAAACATTTCTTGTCTCTCTTTCCTAAAGCTGTTCTGGCTTCTTAAAGGTATTATGCTACATGCTTTCAGATGGAGAATTTTATAATCAAATCTTGAAAAAAAATATTCAGTCCTTTCCCCTGAGACTTCCTTGAACTGGGTATTTCTACTTGGTAAAGTGGTGTGTTTTCAGGAAGCAAGTCATCTACTTTTGACCAGAAGATGACAAAGTCATGATTCAAAATCCTCTGAAACCAATTACTTCCCTCGTTTTGTGTCAAATCCTAGGTTTTCATTCTGTAAAAATTCTAAGGGAACATATTTTTAAGCCAAATTTAACATTAACAAAAACATTTCCTCCTGAGAGGATGTTGTGTGGAGCTTTGTTAACCCTTGGGTACAAAAGTTATTTTGACTTTAAGTAATGGTCTAAAACAAACAGTGGGGTGTGTGCTTTTGGATGAACTCTCAAGACTTTCTAAGGCTCCTCTGCACCACTTTTACCATAAATCATTAGCTTCCCACTCCTGATGTCAGCGTACAGTAACAGCTCTTTAGTGCCTACCTCCACCTAACCTTAAAATAGATCATGCCTTCTGGCAAGGGACAGGAGCAAGAGTTTTAGTAAAAGAATGTATTTAAGCACAATGAGTGAAGACCTGCTACAGTGTCACTGCTGAAGGGGAGGTGAGAATGTCACGAACATACTGAAGATCAGGGACAGCAAGTTTGATATAAATAGCCTTTGTGTTTTTGTTGAAGGGGAGGGATATGCAGTTTTTATAGAAAACTCCCCTTCCTTATCTTTGTTATTGACTTCCACTTCAAAGTACAAATGCAGAAGAGGCAGAACAGCTGGGCTGTTCAGCTGGAAGAGAAAATAGAAAAAATATGAAACATGTATTCACATTTGACAGTAGTGTTAATGGAAACCACGGGGGGAAAAATAGGCCTTTTCTCTAGCAATAATATTTTGCTCTTGTTATGCAGTCAGCAGTGTCGTCCAAATAATCCCCAAATTTTTGGCATACACTATCATAGCTTTCTTCAGAGGTGAACACAGAAATTATACTGTTTTATTATATCTCTTAAAGGACTTCTTAATTGCATGAGCCACTAACGTGTCAAAAAGAAATATAAAGATAGAATACCTGAATATGAAATGAGAATCTACAAAATTTTACATATTCTGTATTTAGAAAGCACATTGCAAAGAAGAAAGATCAGTAGTGTATGCATTTCTACATCACAGAAACCACCCTGAGATCCCCAATATTCAGAAAGAGCAGAAGCTGCCCAGCAGATGATGGCTGCTGTATAAAAGGGCAATTTGCAGTTTTGAAAGATGAGGCAAAATAGGTGAATATTAAATCTACATATGATTATTGTTTCTGAACAGAACACCATTTTTTTGGGTGAACGTATAGATAAATCAGTCATTTTAATTTCTTTTTTAGGTAGTATTTCCAGAATTCTATTAAGTCTTAGTTGTATTAGCTAAAATAAATGGTCTGCTACTATTTATTCCACTTCATGTTTTCTCCTTTTTTCCCAGTTCTACAAAACAAATGTTCCCTTGCTCTCTCATCCTTAGTAGTCCTAGATTTTACTTTTATCCTCCTCATTGAAGGTTATAAGATTTATACATCAGCTCTCCACAACAGATTCCAGGAAACTAAATTGATGTGCTTATTCTTACTTACTTTGTTTCATTCTAGAGGTCTAACAGAATTTTAGCTTCTAAGTAACTTACTTATGTGGAGGAGTACTCTGAGGGAGAGAGAAGGTCTAGAAAAAGACCCTGAGACAACTCCAGAAAAGGTCTTCCAGGCTGGTATTGATATTCTCAAAGGAGAAAACGCAGCAAGCAAAGCAGTCTGATAATGGTGCCCTCCATGTCCCAGCATTTATAAAGAGGTGAAGTATTTTTGGATTAACATAAGCTTTTTAAATGTCAGGATGCCTCTTCCTAACTCTGCTAAGCCTGTCTAAAAACAGATTGTGAAAGAAGATAAAGCAATATGTAGATTGTCATGTTTTAGTCCTCTGTTTCTTTGTGGGTTTAATGTTAATAAATAATTGTGGCTGAAGCCCTTGTAGCAAAAACTGCTTCACTCTGATAAATCTCCAAGATCACACGACAAGAATAGATAAAACAAACCATATAATTTTATATATTATCAGATTTACACAGATACACACAGTTTATGAGTTTTTGAACTAGGAGGAGCAGATGCAGCCACTTGCTTTCCCAGTATGATTGTATCAGAGCCTACATTATTGCAGTGTTAGAATAGTCATAAAAAACCCCACTTCCTCAAAGCAGATCATCAACTCTGCCACACTATGTGATTGCAGCATTTACAGTCTGTAGCAAAGGTAGCACTGTGCTGTAATTAAATTTTCTCTAATATTCTCCTTTTTTTCAATGCACCCATATAATTTTACTTGTGAAAAACTGATTAGGATTTTCTTAAGTGTCAGGTGAATTGTGCACTGGAGGTCAAAATGAGCTGGGCACATAAGCAGCAGTAGTTGCTTTAGGAAAGTATACCCGAAATGTTTTTGCTTATGTCAAATGCTAAATTTATCCCCATTGAGAACAAGGTTGATGGGAAATTGTCTGTTTAAATGAAAGAGCTTTTTTTTTTTTTTAATTAGTCAAGCATATACATATCCTAATTTCATGTATACATTTTGGTTTTCACAAGAATTCCAGAGAATTAAAATTTTGCTTCTTAAAATGTCTTTGGCTTAAATTATGCCAGTAATTAGAACAATCAGTTGAGAAATAAGATTTTAGAAATGAAACAAATTCATGTTTCAGAGTAAAGTCTCTAATTATAGTAACAGCAATATTCTTCTGGCTCACTAACAAAAGGAAAAGGAAATTCTTCAACAGGGGCAGGACAAAGACCTTGCAGTAGTCCAGTAAAATTCAGTTCCATGTACTTTATTTTCATAATTTTTTACTATGTTTGGAAATTATTTTGTCTAACAAAAGTATTTCTGATTATTCTGAGTATTTCTGATTATTATCTTCAAAGATATTTCCTTTCCATCCTGAAGGAGTTCCACGTGTAAAAAGCTTTGGAATAGAGAAGGGGTATTACAGGATGCTAAAGGATCCTTTGTCTATACTCTGCAGAAGTTTCTTTCTCATCAGGTCTGCTTGCCCAGGCAGGGGGATGCAGAGAGGCTTTCCCCCCATAGGTGACAAGGACTGCTGAGGGGTGACGTGTGCTCTCCTCTTGCCCTAAGCAGGATTCAGAGGACAGCCAAGGACCACGGCTGTGGAAAACTCTACGAAACCACCTCCACCTTCAGTGCAGGCTGCCCAGGGACACCTCCCATTCAGTCAGTTGTGGTATGGTCTCCTTTAGTTTAGCAGCCCATCCTACTTAGACGTCAGAAGCTGCAGAAATTATCATTGAACATCCACCCATCCACCTGGGGAAAAAAAAAACCCAAAAAACAGACTAACAGGGGCATCTACAAAGGAAAGGAGGGCAGAGAGGTGGTGCTATGGTAAGTAGCCAGTCTGACCACAAGAACTTGGACCATACATGAATTATATATTCATAGCTTATAGATCACATGAGCAAATATTTTTGCACTTTGCAAAAATTGCTCGCTGGTCATTAGATCCTCCTTGCACTGTTCATGTTTTTCCTGTGGCACTAATACTTTCAGTGTTAGGAACTTATATATAGTTCTTATGAAATGACAGTATTGGAACCCCATTGAATATGATTGGTTCAGAACATCTATGGGCAGCTTGCAAATACCCTTTCAATTCACATTAGTATATTTCCAGTCTGAATTTTCTTTTAATTTTAAAAAAGGACTTTTAAAAAGAACAAAAAGAAAGTTTGATGTTTCCTAAAGCAACATTCAAAGCAATTAAATGAAACCTTTTTAACAGCATGATATTTTTCATTTCCACTATCACCTCCTTAGCCTCAAGTAAAAACCAAAAGAGACCCTTGAAAAAATGATGATTTTTTATATTTAATAAGTGATCTTTTCATGTTTCTGCTGTTGTATGCTTTTGAGCTATTTAACAACTATGGATATATAGCCGGCAGAAGGGCAAACTTGTCTCATATCCTGTGAAGAGGTGACTACCTGAAGTGTGGGTATGAAAGAAAGTATAAGAATTCTCTGAAAGGTTTTACTACAGAGAATACAGGGCTGGGACCTTCATCTAACCCTGGATGCACATTATTCTTAATAATGCATATCCGCACATTTTTTGCAGACTCTAAGTAGTGAGCTTACTAAAATTGACAATATTTTACAGGAACAGAAAAAAAAAATCATGTTTCCTGTATCATACAGAGTTCTTTAATTTGTGCTATATCACTTTTATCTCTTCTTCCTTTAACACCAGATTTGGTTTAATTAAATTTATGTCAAATGAACACATGAAATGAAAGGAAAATCAGAAAGCCTGCAGTTGCCCATTAGTGAGTCAGTGACTGCACAGTGAAAGGCTTTTGAAGCCTGGCTTACTGCCAGAACAAGCTTGCAATGATGCTCAGAGACACCCATGATGCTTTGAAGGAAAGAACTTAGCTGACCTGAACCTCTTCTGTGGAGTCAGTCCAAATCCTCATGGGCTGGATGTAAAATCTATAAGTCTTCTGTCTTCAACCATTTACCTGTCAAGTGAAAAGAGGGTGTGAAACTACAATATATTCACATAATTAATTAGAATAAATCATTCTTTGTTTAGTACATGCTTTAAAAAACCACCACATTTGAATAACTTTTTAACTCAATAGCAGTTTTTTTGGTCCCATTTTCTAAAGTGGATCCACAAGTCTTTAAATATATGAAATATCACTCTCTTACTTTCCATGCAGTGGAAGTAATGTGTGTTGATCATGAGTGTGTCTGTCAGAACTTGGCCCTCTGGGATCCTGAATCTTTGCCAGATTTGAACCATGGATCATGTGAAGTGAAGCAGCACACAACTGATACACATTGTGGGTCTGGGCTGAAGACAGTCAGCACTTTTCAGATGGGACACTGATGGCACAGCATAGCTGCCATCAGAGAATAGCTGGCTGACACAGCCTGAGGAGACTGCTAGGAAGGGGCAGACTCCTAGGTCTGTGTCTTAACAATAATGTCTGTCTTTAGGAAGAAAGTGTTGAGAAGCATGGTAGGCTACAACTCTAATTATTCTGTATGAATTCGAGGTATAGTCCACAGTGAAAATGGTTTGTATGGTCAGCTTAATCCACTACCAAATGTACAAAGGGAAGCAAGCTCATTTCAGAATAAAAGCCCCTGTACCATCGGCTGGGTTGAATACCTACTGAGAATTATGTAGAGAATTTTATATTCCCTTTCCAAGCTCTTCCTCTTATAAACAAGGCCATATAAATAGGCTATGTGAGTTCAGACTATTTATTTAAATGCAATTATCTTCATGCTAGGCAACTTTCAGATATCTATCACACATGATTTATACAACTGAATATAATGTTCGGTGGTAATTTGATAGAGTTAGTTTACAGCAAGTAGTGAGACAAGGGGTTCTCACAAGAATTATTTTTTTACTGACAGTCTGCATCCTGTTTAGTAGCTGCAAACTCTTGATCCATAGATCACAGTTGTGAGATAATAAATTAACACCTGGAGTTTCAAGGCTTCAAAATATCAATATTTGGTCAACTTATCTCAATCTGAATTTTAGGTTACTATAGCAGTATAAGGTAATAGGTATTTATCTTCTATTATTTTAAAGTTAGGTTGTTTCTTTTGTAATTTTCCAGACTGAAGGTAATAAAAGCATCCTTCATTATTAGGAGATGTAAGTACCAATTTAGTAGTCAAAAGAAAGTACAACTAATCACACTACACTGATTTTAAAACCCTTCAGAATTGTGATATTTCTTTGCACTTACTTTATTTCTTAGCACCTTGTGACTTGCAGTAAGGTCAGAGCCCATTGTTTTAGTCAGTCTGACTCAGTGTGACATACACCTTGAAATGACGTAGAGCTGCTGATCTCCAAACCAGTGCTTGTGTTCTAACAGGTTTATGAATTAGTGTTGGATCTGGAATAAGACAAAATATAATAAACACATACATTTCAACTGAAAATACGAGTACTTTTTGGAAATACCATGTTTAGAATACTTATACCTGCTGGAAGGATGAAAAAATTATTATTTACGTCGTAGAAATTAAGTAGGTTGAACCAATGTCAGATTTTTTGGCTTTGGAGGACCCAATATGTCATTGTTACGTGGTACCCTAAATTCAAATCATGGGGTTTTTTAGTTTTCCTTTTAAATTAAGTCCTTGCAGCACCATATCTTTTACCTGAGAGTAAGACAAGCTTTGTGTGTCTTTACTATCATTTTCCATAAAGTAAAATGACTGGGAAAAATTCCCAGCCCAAGAATATAAGGTGCTAATCATTGCAACTGTGAACTTATGGTTTACCTGGTAGAACAGCTGTAATACAAAGTTTCATGAAATGCAAGATCATTTTCTATCACTTGTATTTAGCCTGATGCTAAAATCTTTGGCACTTATTAGCATTCTAACTAATAAGATTTAAGAAATAGTTACAATGTGTCCAAGTTCCTCACGTTTCAAGAACAGGATGAGCTGAAAGAAAAAACCCAAAATATTGAAGGTGTTAGAAGTTTGATGTCACCAGAAATGGCGTTTATTGTTTTTATATTAATGAGAACCTTCACTCTTTACAAGTACAGCTGCTGCTTGCACTGAGAAAAACCCTGTCACAGTAATCCTTAAAAAAAGCATTTTTAAAAATGGAATGTTTCGCCAGAGAGAAGTTCTGGTGTGAATCAACCGTGGTTTATATCATAAGTGCTTGACATCAAGAGTGTGATAAAAATACTTTTTGTCATGCGAAGTGTCAGTTTATATTTTACATATGCAACTTCTAATTTTGCTGCACAGATTTACGTAACCACTTCAAAAGTAGTTTATTTCCTGTCGGAGTGGTCCAAATCTCAAAAAACAATATGTAAGAGAAGTTGCAGCAGAAGACAGAAGCCTGTAATGATATCAGGCTGTGCCACTGGCAAGAGGTGCTTTCTATACCACTGACTAGTCTACCCATCATCATAAAAAACGTGGTCAGACTAATTGAGATTTGAGTTAATTCATAGAAAGGTTTGAAGTTTCTTCAAGAATTTTAGATCAGAACTATTTTTTTCTTACCAGATGTAAAATACAGGCCTTTTTTTCACCTTTTAGCTATGTTTCTGTTCTAGTCTAGGGTAAATGATAATTTTTTCAGTAAAACAGACTGTCTATTAGTTTTTTTCATATATTAACAAATTAGGACAGCGCTTCAGCAAATATTAAAAAATTATCGACACTATTAGGAAAAAGGATGGGAATAACCCTATGATTCTTTGCAGATATCTTCCGTAATATTGTAGGTTTTGGTTAGAAACTACAGATTTGTTTTTATTCAGGTTTCCCTCTCACTTATACTTTGTAGTTTTTAAATGGAAATATTCCCTAAAAACATTTCTAATGTCCTTCTCTATTTCGTTATGTTTAACGATGTCACCTCCATAGTATGGATGACATTCCCCAGCTTGCTTACTAATTACCTTCAGAAACATACTCCTTCCTTTTGCAAAAAATAAAAAAATAATTAAATAGATAAATAAATACAGGGAATATAATACAGGAACATACTTTGATTACAATTTCCATGAAAAAGCCATACTTGTAGAAAACAGAATCTAAACCTCTGAATCAAGTGCAGCCTAACCAGAGTATGTCACCACCCTTCAGATAAAAGAAAAAGACCCTCCCTTATTTAAAATCCATCTCTTACATAAATGGAATGGATTTTCAGAGCTGACTGACATCTTGACTTGAGGAATTATCCAAGTCTCACATTTTTTTCATTGCATAGCTACAACTTTATTTTTTCTTAGTAAATTACTTCTCTGATAATTCATAATATAACAAAATAATGCAGCACACTGATAAATGCATGTAGGGCATTCTGGGTTAATTTTACTAATTTTCTTCTTTTCTTTTCTTTTCTTTTCTTTTCTTTTCTTTTCTTTTCTTTTCTTTTCTTTTCTTTTCTTTTCTTTTCTTTTCTTTTCTTTTCTTTTCTT
>QVAJ01000054.1:3868304-3890575 GCA_003546035.1 Mixornis gularis
GCTTAGTTTAGAAAATGCTGCTATCTGGGTTAGAAGAAGTAGTAAGTGATGGGCTCCAGAGAGAGAGAGAGAGAGAAAGACAGAGAGCATTACAGGCTGGTTAAGCACATGCAGTGAATTTATGTCCCCGCTTTTACATATACTGTTTAATATCAATGAGATGAGGAGGATAAATCTGCCAGCGTAATCACTTGAGAGTTTGCAATTCAGTTGTCATGTTTCAACTTACTAAATCTAGAAGGAAAATGTAGTAGGAAGAATACATTCCTTGTACTGAAAAATTGAACTTTATGACTACTTATGCATAGTTAAATGCTTGTAATTGCTGTTTTCTGTGGAGAACTCTTGACAACATTAAAAAAAGAAGAAAATAATAATCTGAGGTAACTGAACTGGGGGCAAAATTTTGTCTTTCTGTGCTGTTTTAATCATCTGCTTTTATCTTGCATTCGATATGAACACATATTTTTGCATATATTTTATGTGTGAGGCTTGGCATTTTAGCCCTCTCCTGCAGAGGCCCCTTAGTACCATATGCTTCTGTTTTTCTTCATTGCATGATGTGATCTCTTCTGACTGTTACATGCACGTGAAAGGACAGTGGGCTTTTGGGGGAAAAGAAACCATGCTCTAAGAGAGAACACGTCAGTTGCTCTTCAGTCATTTGGAGCTGATTGGATCTGACAAGTGTTGTAGCTACTCATCCTAATGGATGTCTCTGCTTTAGCAGAGGAGAGCTGAAAAGGATGTAATTCCCAGTGGAAGAAGGCAACGTGAACTATTATTTAATTACAGTTTAATATAAAAATCCCTAGCATTCCCTTGTTGGTTTCCAGACTTGTGTCTTCCTTTCTCTACAAGGTAACAATCAGGGCTTTTAATGCAGCACTGACAGCTATGCTGATTAGGAAAACAGCTTCTTAAAGATGCTCTTTCCTTTCTTTTTTAAAGCCCAAAAATCTGCATAATATGCAATCAATTATTGAAATCTAGAAATCATTCACATTTTTGTCTTGTTTAAAAGACTGTTTTTCTTAATCGTGGGCTTGAAATAACAATTCCATGTTAGACAGCAGCTCTGTCTCAGATTTGAAGGTTGCTTACCTTTTCCTTCAGGAAAGCTTGATTACTTCCGTGACTGAATCCTTGCAATTTATTTTGATTCAGTTAAAAACACCTGTCTCAGTTCTCAGTGAATCTGAGATTCAGAGGGTTTTTTTCTCATCTAGAGAAACAGAAAACTTTTATTTGTTATGTCTGCTTAGGAAGAAGAAGGCTTGTGAGCTTCGTCTTCATTACATGCTTCACATGTGTCTGGGTAGTAAAAGACAGCAGCACCCAAAGTGATCTTCAGGCTTGAACACTGCAAATCCAATGAAGATTTTACACTCATAATTAAATGGGAACTACAACTGAGATTTCATAATTCAGAGAAAAATGAAAAAAAAAAAGCCAAATAAGTAAATAATAAAACCCCCAATACCTCAACAAACAAACATCATCCCTCCAAACCTAGCTAGTTGCCACCCAAGGTAAATGCAGTCTAGTCTAAGTTTGGATCCTCACTTACCAAAATGCTTTTCAGTCAGACATAGACATTCCTGTGCATTACTGGGTTTAGACATTTTTATTGCTATGGTTTATTTTACCTTTAACGAGTGTAAGGACAACAGGAGGTGTTCTACTAAAACTAGTGTTAGCACATGATTCTTAAAATTATACTGAAACAACATAACCCTAAGATTTATCCTACACATAAAATTTTAGAAGTCTTACCATAAGATAAATAAATTAGAGTTAAAGAAATAAATCTCCTATGGAACAAAAAAGAAGAAAAAAAAAGTCTCTTCCTCTATAAATGGTCTTTTATTTCACAAGCTGCTGCACAGGAAAAATTCTTGTTGGAATTTATTAAATGTCTCAATATAAGTGGCTTGATTCTTACCCTAAGTACAATCTGAAAAAAAACAATGCCATATCATGGTTAATTATTGAGTTTGCACAATTTTCAAATACAGTACCTCACAAACATACAACATTCATCACACACTTATGTACTCACTCGCTTATTTCAAATAGAAGTTGCATTTCATTTAAATAAAAATGTTGGGGTTTTTTAAAATGACTTTATTAACCCACTTTAAGCTGACAGAGAAAAGTTCACCACTGAGTATCTGCAAGGTAAAAGACCTCTAAAACTCAATGAAGATCAAGCATTGTGCATCTCTTCCTGGAGTTACACTATGTCAAATCTTCCAATTGTACATTTCATCATGCATTTTTTTTACCACCAACATGTAATAGAGCCTGAGAAAAATGCATATTTTACCTTTTAAATTCCAATTTACAGAAACAGCTATATGAACTAATTTCATGAACGCTTTGCCATGTAATGCTTTTTACTATCCTTCATTCACATAATGAATCCCATATTTCTCCTTTATTTTGAAATTTTCAGAAGTAGAAAGCTTATCTCCATTCTTGTCCATTTAGTTTTGAACTTCACACCTTTTTGGGTTGGCATAATGTCTTGCTGTATGTACTCCAAGGAGTGATATGGAGAGTGATCCGTACATGTACTGCCAATTGATACCAAATATTTACTGGAAATGACTGGCTGCTGTAGAGTATCTCCCAAACCTTTCTGCACCTGAAAATATTCCTTGAGAAGATTCAAATCTGACACTAGTTTTATCAATAGACACAACTTTGATTATGTGAATGCCATTCTGAGTGTTCATTTCAAACAGAGATAGCAAAAGAGGGGCAGTTTGTATCGGAAAAAACTGACCAGGAAAAAGTATTTTTTGCCTATTTGAAAACTAGGTTGAAGTTCTCTTGAGAACTGAACCAATGGTCACAGAAAAGAGAAGAGCTCAGACTCTTTCTGATGCTTTTCTTGTGTCAAGAGAAAAATACAAGGATGATCTACCAACAGAAAAAGGGTAAAGAAATCAGGAGTACTAAAAGAGGCAAGGCTGAACTTTGCACAGAAGGAAAAAAAAAAGAAGTTGAAAACAAGTATTTGGAAAGAACAGGGTGTAATTCACATATACTCCCAGGTTCTTGATTTCAGCTCTGTATTTCTGCTTTTAGGCAACATCTATGTTCCCAGAGAGCATGAACAAAAGAGTGAGGAGAGGCTTGTCTCCTTTCAATGAAACAAATGTTATTTTGAACATTCATGACAGCAATTTATTCTTCCTCAGTCGGTATGAACAGTAGCAATGGCTAACTGGTTTTTAAGGCAGTGAACGTGGCAGGGAAATCTGTCCAAAATTGGGGGGAAAACAGAGGAGAAATTGAGAGAAAGAAAATTGCAAGTTCTTTGTCATGCATAGCACAGGGAAACAGCACACCTCATTGTCTGGAAGGCAGAACCACAAAGTCAGGCCTGAAGTCACATCTCAGGGGACTCAGTGGCTCTCAGCTGGCGTTTGGGGAAAACGGAAGGAAGAAGTGCAAGTACATCAGCATCCAATTTGTCGTGAAGGGATGTCCCTCAAGGTCAGTTCTGGAGGGCGGGATGTGAAAAGTATTCCCTGCAGCTACATCCCTCAATAGATGTTGCTCCTGTTTTCTTGGCTGCCAACTGTCTGGCAGATAATTTAAATATGCCTTTGGCTGCTTTAGCCCTGAGGTACAGGCATGGCAGATGAGAATGGTTTGGCCAGGCTTCTCTGGGTGCATTGCCTTTGTCAAAGGAGTTGCACCCTGCTTTTCCATGATAGTTCATCCTCAGTGTCCTCTGCACACACCATACGGTGCCGCTTACATGGGAGGAAACATAAGGGTGGACAGCATTTTGCACTTCTTCCTACCATTTTGGACAGATGGCAAGTGTTTATGCCTTTCCACGTGGCTGCACACTGGACAAGATGATCAAGACAGATGATTTATAATGGAGCTCACTGGAGATCAGATTCAGTCTACAGTGCCTTAATTTCACTGGAATGCCCATAAATTGGGGCTGTTCTTCATGGCTGGCTAACAGGATCCCTTTGAAACAGCTTTCAGCCAGCCACCATGCAGCACACATAGATTACAGGCACACCCCTTATTGTGAGAGACTTTGAACATTTCAGAGCTGCTTAGCTACATATAGAGTTAGAATTCTATGCGGATTACTGCTGCTTTTCTTTTTCCTTCACTGCCAAAGATATTAAATATATAACGTATTAGGCAGCAGGGCTTGACTGTACCAAGAAACAGGGAAAAGGAGCACTGAGGACAGTGATGGGAAGGAAAAGGATCCTGTCAGCTCTGGAGAGAAAGCATGACATAAACCAGCCTTTTTCCAGAAAAGCTGGACAGTCTGGTGGAATCTCTGAAAACCTTAACAGAAATTATGCAATTGAAGGCTGAACGCTCAAGCACAAATCAAGAAAAAAACCTTTGAGATTTACCAACTGCCCTTCTAAATCATGAAGCAGGGGGCCCTTTCCTCATTTGTGGGTGCACTCACAATCCAGACAAATCTGAAACCATTACAATGTATAGCAGTTGGTCAACAGTGTGGAAAAACCGCATTTACTGACTGGCCAGACAGTTTTAAAACCTTCAGATTTTTCTAAGTCTAGGTTATTAACTGTCTGACTGTAATCACATCTTCACCATAGGGAGCTTCAAAAGCTTTTCATTTGCATTGAATCAGTTGCCTTCCTCCCTGTCTTTTTCCCTCTGGAAATGAGCTTAAATAATTCAACAAAATGCACACATGGCTAGTGATTATTGAACCATTCTGAAACACTCAGGGCAAATAGACCATTGGGTAGCGGGAATTAAAACTTTCCTTGCAGTCATTGGCAGGAAGATGTATACGCAATGAATGTGTGTGTGTGTCAGGGGATGTGCAGAGGGATACTTACACATATTTCCTTCTCACAACAACCTTGTGACAGTCCAAAAAAAGTTTTTGAAACAGTGTTCACAGACTATGTCAGAGATGGGCCATGAGAATTTACGGTGAGTAGAGTGGGTAATTTTGAAGGTAACAAAAAATTCTTTCTTGTAACACTACATCTTTTCACCCTGACAGGGAATGACTTTTTTTGCATGTTTCAAGTTTGTGTGAAGACATCCTAGGATGCTGGTAATTAATTCTTTAAGCTATGTACACACATGCTTGTATCTCTGTTCCAATGTCACATATGGGAAAACACACACAAAAAAAGGTAAAACAAATTGATGTGTTTAATTAATTATTTATTTTAATTGTGTTTAATTTAATATTTATTTTTAATGTTTTTAATGGATAACATTATTTAATTTATCAAACTGAACTTTTTAGGCCAAGTAAAAAAGTAGAAATAACAAGAAAACCTCAGCTCAAAACCAATAAAGGCAGGTTTTCACTACACAAAAGGTCATATTTTTATCCAGTATTTCGAGACTGAGTGTGTTACTCAGCCTTTGGCTTTCATCCATTTCAGTATGGGTTCTGTCCTTACTGCTCTGTAATGGGAAGCCTATATAAGTGGCATCTATTTGTCAGTGGCTACTAGAAGAGATGAGAACAAACAAATAAACAACTCTAACTTAAAAATGTCTCAAAAAATTAGTTTCTGTGATATCAACCTTTAGAGTAATTCATAGGAAAATGAGGAGAATGTCATAAGGTACCTAATAACACTAAGTTTACATTTGTGCCTATTTACAGCTTTTTATTAAGGAAAAGAGAAACCAATACACAGTGACATAAAACTATCCCAGGGTTCTAAAGACAAACAGTACAGTTCTTCCCTAGCTGCATGTCATTCTGACATCTGTTATATGAACATATATGGTGAAAACAGATAAGAAATAATGTCCAGAAACATGAGGTCAAATCTGATTAGTGACCCTCCATATCATGTTAACTAGAACAGAAACATTAGATGCATAAATAGTGAAATCCAGGCAAAATTTATTGGCACAATTCAGCTTCTCCATTATGAAGAGAGACATATAGATACACCACTATTTATGCTGCTATCAAATATTCCATATTTTTGTCAAATATTAAGGTTTTTTCCTATACTAAAGACTCAGAGACCTCAGTTACAGGCCATGGGATCCCCAGCTGAAGAAACAACCCCCTAGGAAAGAGAGATTAAAGTGTGAAGGCCATGACGCAGAATACTGTCCTCCAATCATTGCTTTTCTAAATATACATGCACTATCAGTTGTGATATCAGAATCTGGAAAGCAAAGTAAGACTGGGAACCAATATTGTTTTTTGCAGATGAGTGTGTATTTTGTATATTGAATTTTTTATAAAATTTAGCTATGGCTATGAATATTAGCATATTAAAATTGAAATAATAGGAAACTATTTCCATCATGTCCCTTGTAACTTTAAAAAGTGTTGCACTCCTGGGCATGTTAAATTAATTGCTTGTCTATTTCTGTTGAACAATGCTGCTTGCTGACGACTAGAAAAAAATCCTGTAATAATAATCTTCAAGCACGACTTACATTTGATTGATGTGTGGCATACATCCAAGATGCTCTCGCCTGAGTGTCTTCATGGGTGAGATTCTTTCATAAGAGTGGTTGCTCTGCAAAGCAGTTCAATGCAATGTGATTTTAAAATGCTTTTAAAGTGCACTTTACCAGCCTATTGAGGATCAGCCTAAAATAATTATCAATAGCCTGGACCTCACTATGGCTCCAGTAGAGCAAGGGAAAGAAAATTCAGATATGAAAAGGAGATATGACAGAATCACAATCCTGTGTTGCCGTGGTAAATAAAAATCACACTGATTTTAGTGTCAAGATTCTATTTCATCACTGCCAGTTTGCTGCCTGGCCTTCCAGAGCTACCACTATCATATGAATTGATGGTGGAATGTAATTCATATTTATGCAGTTACTTTGTTTAAAATCATGAGAAACACTGTTACTCCACAGACATTTCTGGATTTGAATTTTTCAAGTTCATAGTCTAAAGAAAGAATCATCGCATTATGTAGAATTATCCCTGCTGAATAGGAGAATGGAATAAAAAAAAGAACCACAGATTTATGCTCAAATTGTTGCCAAGTCTGTATTAGCAGAAGTTAGGACACAGCAACAAGAATTTACTGTCACACTGAAAATCAAGATACAGACTCCAGGAGTGCCATCTCTTGCAGATAGTAACTATGCTGATATTCTGCTTGTCCTGTGAGAGCTAGGTGGACTATGAATTCAAGAGAGCTGATTTTCCCTTTGTAATTTTCTTCCGAGAAAACTTTCTCCTTCATATTTGTGTGCAGTGTTACATTTTCCACCTGTTATGACCTGCCTTTGAGGCAGGATAGCTCAAGTTCCTGTTAATACATCCCTGAGGTGAATTAGAATGAAACAAAACCGAGTGACTGGTGTATGTACATGAGGCAGATCTATTTTAAAACAATTCAAGTGCAGTGGAAAGAAGGCATGCAGCCATTTTGGTTCCTTTCTGTAAGTGTGTAAATTGTCACATAGAACATACGTGAGGCAAAGACAGGAAGAGAGGGATAAAAGTAAATAATGGAGAGGATAGATATCACAATCCATGGATCCAGTAACTTGATTGTTGCAATTTTAATGTCTGTGATCAGAGTGATGGTTCTGGTCTTGATCTACTGGGTGTGAGGACACGAAAAACAAAGAGTCTGTCAGATTAGGTACATTCAAGTTAGCGTGGAAATACCTGGCTCCCTCACTAGGGGAGCAATTCATGTCTGATGCAACATTATGGGGTATGCAAAATCCACTGATGGAAAGTTTCCAGAAGAGTCAGGGCGTGCTTGGTGGCCCATAACCTCCTCTAGGTTATACATCTAGAGGTGTATATACCTCATGTACTGGTATATGCCCATTGTTTCACCTGGCTTCTTGTGACTGTGCAGATGTGTCTTACCATAAAAACAGAAGAGTCAGCGTTAAGAAAGCATGCTCCGCATGTGTAGGATCTGCTTCTTACTGTCCTTTCCCCTTGTTTGGTCTGAAAACAGTTTGTTTAAGATTTAACTTTCCCAATTGTCCTGGGTGCAATAAACCACAGAGCAACCTAGACAATTTTCAGGTTGCCACACCTCCCAGGCATCACATCTAGTGTCTCATTTCACCCCTACTCTACCCCCCCAAATGTTTTCTTTTATCTGGTCAAATAGAACTTAAGTGGAATGAGATTCAACCAGAACTATCGCACAAGAACAAATTTCAATCCTAAAACTATTTGATGTTTGCACTGAGTTTAGGACAACTAAACTTCAAGATTAAGCTGACCTAAAGCCAGGAGTACACTGGGATATCCAAGGATATGCAGCTAGTGCACGCTCAATGTGAGAGCATAGCTGTTCAAGTTCTACAGGCTGTTGTGAGCACTATCTCCTTCAATTTTGATGAGGTTGTCTAGATGTAGAAGCAGAATTTGGCTCCCATTTTTTATCTCATGAAGCTGTCTGCCAACAGAAATGGCTGTAACTGTATGCTATTAAAGACAATGCCCCAAAACTTCACCTTAAGCTCTATAAAAGCCCAAAGTTTTGAAGTTCATAAATCAGTTGATATCTTTTCATCTCATGGTTTCCTGTTTTTGTATTCCTTTGCTAGAAATAGAAGAACGTTCTACTAAATTAAAAAATAAAAAAAGAAAACATCTAAAGTAGTTTTACAGAATAAAGAGGTTCACCTGAACTTATATATGGATCCAAATTGCAACATTCAACTTAGATTAGTCAGGAGTCCATGTTCTGTTGTGAGTTACTTGTTAATTTTGCATTGCCTGTCAGGATTATGAAATGGAATTATACCTTGGGCGCTGATAGCTGAAATTTTCCATTCCTAATCAGTAATGGAAATTTTGAATCCCAACTTATTTTGTCATGGTGTTCTTATTATGCAGGCCCACAAATTCTTCTGTAATCATCAGTTTGACACAGTACCTGTAACTCTGCTAAGACAGAAGAACAAGATGTGTCTCTGCTCTAGTATTGATGCAATGTGATTCCAGAAAGTAATATCAAGCCATTCACAGATATATTTTTCTGAATCGTACTCTCACTGTTTATAGAGCTCCAACCTCTSGTGCTTAGACAACATTCAAAATTCAGGCATTTATCTAAGATGCAAGTGTTTGGCGTCTAGAAACAAACAATGATATGAGAATCCTAACTCTGTTTTCCTCACCTCTCTATATTCAAGGCAAACTTTGTGAAACCTGTAAAGTATGATGGAGCTCTAATTTCCAAGACTGTTAGAGAAAAAAATTACTCCTTTTCCAGAGGCAAGAATTGGGAAGCAGCTTTCCAGCTGGACTGTTTAGGCTTTCTATATCATTCTCTACTTACTCATACTCAGTTTGGGGGTTTACTTTACACCATTTTAGCAAAGAAGGTTTTAATCAAATGGTATGTTAGGCCTAGTTGATTAATTACTCTGTTATTGAAGCACGATTGTACAGGGGTTTAATGCTAAGAATCATCTCCCCCAGTCCTATCTCCTGCCATCATCTATCAGATTATGCTTCCTTACTAGTCCATTCATTTTCCAGATTTTTCAGACAAATAAGGAGTCCAGTTGTCAAAAAACTCTATTTCATTTTTGCCAATTATGGAGTAAAGAATTAACAAAAGATGGTAATTTTGTCTCCTCTATCATACAACATTAAAAGAGAGAGCTCTTCCAATTCCCACTCAGAAAAAATCCCATAGAGAATATAAATTAATACACTGAGATTTGGTTGGTCCTTTGTGGTCTCAGAAAAGTGTGTATGAAGAAGAGTATGGTGTTTGGGTTTTTTTTGATTTGCCTAACCCTGCTTCATGGTTTGATATTGTCAGGTTAAGAGTTGCAGTATCTCATCCAGAAATGCAGAAGTTTTGCTGTCACACATTTAAATAATGGTAACAGAATCATGTCAAAATTGTGAAGAAAACTCTGCTTCCATTTGCTATAAGGAAAAAAAAGCAAGCAAAAAACCAACCAAACAAAAAAACACCCACTAGCCTTACAGAAAAAATGTAGTTTATTAAAAGTCCTTATTTTAAATACTTAAAAATGCGTATTATGTGTATTTTCTTCTTTCTGGCTAATTTCTTCAGACATCTGCTGAGGGATGGTTATTATATATTGCAAATGCTTCCTGAAAGATGAAGTAGATGAAGAAGATGATGAAATCTCATCAATTGTGAAAAAAAAAGTTTATTTTTTTCTGTTTCTAGCACACAACACTGTAATATTGTAAGTTAAAGAATCCACTTTACTATGATACATACAGAAATATATGTGTTTTCCATCAGTTAGTTGTCTGCTTGACTGCCTGTTTTCCAGCAGTGTGCTTCTTGATATGAAGAATAATAGTGAAGAAAAACAGGCTATTCATTCACGATAAAGAAAAATTCAGTTGGAATGGATTTCACAGAGAAAATTGAGCTCCTTTTACTGCCCGTTAGCTTCTTGATTCTGAACATAAAAGCTAGAAAATTGAATGTTTTCTTTGTAGAGATGAGATTTCAAAATTGCAAGCCTAGGACACCTGAATGGGTTGAACATCTGGAAGTTCTGTTTACTTCTGATGTTTGGTTCTGATATCACCTGAGACTGCATTTTAGATATTGCAAGAGTGACCAAAATTTAAGTTAATTATCAAAATCATATCAGAAAACAAAGTAAGCCAAGTGACAAAAGGATAAAGTAATCAGAGTTATCTGGATTGTTCTAGTTTTGCAATTATTTTTCCCTTTTAGATTCACATCACAACACTAATGTTTATATGAACAGGGGGATTTCAGAAAGAAACATTGGCATTTACCAATATCCCTTTAAGGAAAATCTCTTTAATAATTAAAAATTCTGGGGTTTGACGCTTTCTTTGCTGAACTTTTTGCCACAAAAGGTGATAAACTCATTAATTTGCTTTATATTATCTTTTCATAAGTATTTATTTTTTACAATTTTCTTCAAACTTTCCAAATTAAGAAAACATGGCAGCAGGAAACATGGCATTAAATTTACTTTTAACAATTTTGAAATCTTGATTTTCCGAAGTGTTTTGGTTGGTTGTTTTTTTCTAGACGAAATCTTCATGTTTTGACACAATAGCAAGTATTAGTGTGCAGATTTTCTTCCCTTGTACCTCCTGGCCCTTGCTGTCTGAATTGTGGCATTAACATCACAGAGACAATAGTTTGAGGTATTTAAGTAGACAAAACCATGCAAAATGTAAGTATCAAGGAAACAGAGTAGAGAGCCAAAGGCACTGACTGGGAAGGAGTGATGGGAGATCAGATTTCTATGTAAGAACTACCTGAGAAAGAGGAGAAATGTACTGGTGAGACTCCCAAAGGGCAACATTTCACAAAGAAATATATGATCAAATTTGTCAAAAGCAATTGAACAACCGTGGATGAAGACAGACCTGATGTCCTGAGGGAGAAAAAGACCTTGACAAAAGGAAATATAGCAAAATGCCTGAGTGCAGGCATTATGAGAAATCCAGAAAGGGAGTTAATGGGAGAGAGGTCCTTCCTGGTTGCAACAGATGAATAGCTGCAGTAACTAGGGTGAGAAAGCAAAGAAGCTACAAAGGGGAAAAGAATGAAAAAAGAGAACGAGGTTATTACAGGGCAAATGAGAAAGAAAGTAAGGAGCAATAAGGGGAGAAATCTCTAATCACTTAGGGCTTGATGTGCTGTTCTGGAGGTATTCTTGTCTTGCACAAGAAAGAGACATTGTCTGAAGATAAAGAACTGCTGGTGATGGAGTTCAGGAAAAATCAGAATAGAAAGAAGAATCATGGATATAAATTCTGTAATGAATTATTGTGCCTGAGACAGACAGGATGAATCAGGACAATCATCAGGGACTTGTTATTTTACCATGTTCCATAGCAGTAGAGCCCCACAAGCAAAAATAGCATCACCTTAATTTTTATGGCCTTTGGATAAACAGAAACGAGCTCTAATGTCTGCATCATTCATGCCAATGCATTCATCAAATAGTGAGTATTGTGGGCATTAATGCTGAAAGCTTGGCAGAGGAACTCACTGTGTGCCTTTACCACGAGAGTGAGACAAAATACTACAGGTTAGATATGATTGGCACTAGGAAAGTTTAGATATTATTTTTTCCTCATTTTCTGTGCAGACATGAAAATTGATGATGTTTCCAAGAGCAGCCCACGTTTATAAGGCCACTAAATGTGACTGGACAAGGTGTTCTTTTGTCTCAGAAGCTCCTTCAGAATACCAGAAAGGAGACTTCCAGGCTCCTTTCCACTCCATCCTACAGACACTCAGGCTTCATCTTTGCCATGCCTTCTTCTAACAAAGRGAATCTACGTCATTCTGGAATGGTGTTAAAAGAAAAATAGATGAACCAACAAAGCCAATGAGATGAACAAACATAGCCTCTTTCTCTTCTTAAACAGCTAAAAAATTGAAAAAGTTTAATAACGGGATCAAGTGCTTCTCTACCTTCCAGGTTACTTGTTTTTCCAGATTACGCTTTTTTGCATAACTATGCATCTCACTTATTGTTCAGCACAGAAAATAGTAGAATTTCTATTATTAAACAACAGCGAAAATTCCAAAGAATACTTTGAAGTATTGTGAATATAATAATTTGTGTAATAAGACATCTGTGTTCAATTGGCACAATGGCTAAAAAATCAGCGATCCAGAATATGGGATTTTTTTTCCTGGGTGCCTGATTTTTCATTTGGCATTTATTTTAATCTTTCACCTGTTTAGCTGTTAGGTTCTTTTGCCTCTTCCTTATAACTTCCATATCTTTTTAATGTATCTTTTACTGCCCCAATCACTGACTGTAACTCAACACCAAACCAGAATTGGGTTAAATATGTACTAGCTGGAAAGCATTGCAAGAATATGTCACACAACAAGGTTTCCATCCTGATTGCTTTTAACTTGAAGACATAATAGTAGCAACTAAATAGTCAATATAGTGTAATACAGATACTTCTAAATTGTGAATTTCAAAGTATTTACTTATTGTTTTTGCAAGTACTATTTCACAAAACTGAAACTGATATCATTACAAATATCTCTCTTCCGAAGCCAGTTTTTAATTTTCATATGTGGCTGAATGAACCAGAGCAATTGCAACAGAACAAAAAATTATCAAAGAATTAGTAAAGCAGTTATTCAAACTAGCAGCCATAGCAGCCAAAGAATTCTGCAGATTGATAAAACTGGGGTAGAAAGACAGAGGAAGTTTGCATAAATGAAAAAAAAGGGTCTATAGAAAGACAGAGGAATGTCTTACCACTCTTTGCTTATAGGAAGGTTGGTTGTTATGTTTGGTTGTTATCTGGAGAGGATTGATAGATTTTTAGATAATAAAAGAGAAGAAGATGGCACCAAAGTTAACCTGGTTATAGGAAGGACTAAACAAGGGTGACTCAAAAAAAAGAGAGGATTTAGTGAAAAGTATTTTTATATTCACTTGAAGCTACACGGAGTATTTGCAAATGTCAGTCACTAATTACACATAAAAACAACACATTTAGAGATAGTTTCCCATATTAGTTGATACTTTTTCCTCTGCTCAGAAACACCTTTTGCTCCACATGAATTTGTATTTCAGTGAGGATTCAGAACATCTAAAACTTATCAACAATCCCTGCAGACCTATTTAAATGCAAGCATAATTAAGCCATGCTTTAACATAAGGATGACATAGGAGAAAAATCAGATGAGCACTTTATGGCTTCAATACTGTCAAACTATTTTGTGAGACTAATGTTACTGCATTGACTCTACACAGTTTTTTTTTAATGATATAATACAAGTGTAGTTTTAATAAGCAATTTTGTTAGCAGAAGAGAATCTTTCTCCCTGTAATGAAAACAAATGTCTTCTTTTTGCCAATCACTGTACTTTTTTTTCTTGAAACTACATGAAGGTCTGTGTTTTGCTACTCATCTCCCATTGAAAAATTTAAGATACTCTGCCTATTCAGAGTTATATCATTAGAAAATTCAGTAACGACAGATGAAATAAAAGCCATAGTGCAGTAATGATGTTATCAAATCACAAAGTTTTTCTTTCAGAAATCTCTTCTGGCTTAGTGCAGAAACTTGGAAAGTAATCCTAATCACTGGAGATATTTTTCAAAGACATTTTCTAGCTCAGATAATGGCAAAAATCTCAAATTGAGAACCAGGGCAAAGACAAGAATTATATTCTTTCACATGTGCTTCATTTTAAGGTCCTACATATGTAGATGATTCTGAAAATATCTCAGTTGAAAAAGGAGGATATCATATAGGTGAAATAGACACACTTAGGACATTTTTGGCCCTTATTTCTGAAACATTGAATACAGATGGTGAGTGCTAATAATGCAATTAAAATTGTGTGTTTATATGAAAGTACACAATACACAAACAATTGGATAGGAGTGTATATGATCCCTTAGCTACTCAGCAGATTTTTAAGGATACTGCTAAACAACAGCATGCATTAGAACTTTTAAGATGTACTTTAATCAAGCTTTCCTCCTTTTCAGTAACTCTCCCTCTCCTCTCTCTGTTGATTTTCTTTTCCTTTCCCTCTTACAGAAATCTTGATTCCTCCATGAAGCTCATCTCCACCTGTTCCTGAAAGACCAGGAATTTAATTGTTTGTTTTTCCTAGCAATTCTCTTCAGCCGTCTGTTCTAGGTATTTATGCCTCCTCCATGTCCTGAGGACTTCTGAGGGTCCCGTGGCAGTAACCTTTGTTGTCATTGTCCTGCCTTTGCACAGCCTTGAGGGCAGTGGCAGTTATTCTTGAACCTCAGAAAGAAATGATGAAAATTGCATTACTGAAAGACTAGAGTACATATAGAAAGAAAATGGAGGAGGGAAAATAATGTCCATATAGTGCAGAAGGATAGACGGTCATAGTTAATGCAGATGGGAAGAGAATATTCATTTGATAGAAGGCATTGGACATCAAAATATCTCCAGCTAGACATTCCAGAATGTCTCTTTGGAAACAATGAAATATGCTAATGAAGTCTTCCTGAAAGCATTAAATCTGATCTCAAACACAGAGGCTGACTAGAAAAATGACTTATCCAAATCTTATGAGGACACTTTATTTGTCCCAGAATTATTCAGTGGGACTCAACACAGATTTTTTCTTTATGTATAAGGAAATGGGGAAATGGATGATCATACAGGATGAAGGCGCTCACAAATATTCCATGAACTGGGTAACATTATTGTATCAGTAGCTGTTGGACAAAGTGGCCTTAAGCAGATGAGTATTTTCCTTTTTAAAATCCTATGATTATTGCTGACTGCAAAAGATGATTGGAAAATAGTAGTGCCCAAAATTCTTTGAAGATCTGACTGTGAAGATATCAGATCATAGTGCAACCTCACCCGGTTTGTACTTCATGACACAGAGCTTCACAAATTTCAATATTTTGCTTAGATACAGCTTTTTCTGTCTCTAAGTCAAAATGGTTAAAACAAAGGCATAACATAGATTTATTCAGATCCAGCCCATAAATTTAGAAATCTGGAGACATTTAACTTTCTAATTTGTCTCCTAACACAATTTGCATAGAGAAAAAAAAAGGAATTAATGAAAGAAATTACTGGAAGATGTTTATTTTCCAATCTGTATGATATCTTTCAGGGTCTTTGGCCTCTTACATAAACATCTAAAGCCAAGGAAAAAAAAAATTCAAAGCCCGCCATAGAGAGGATGGATTTGATTCCAAGAAATTCAAATTTCTTCAATTGTGTAATCTGCATTACTTAATAGAGCAGGGAGCCAATTAAGAGCAGTCCCCTATTCAGTTTAATTAGGCTAACTACAGGTGAGGGAGTCATATAGGAAACAGATGCGCATTCAGTAGAGATACTGTTTGATGTTGTGTCTCTTCCACCCTGACAGAACTGAGGAGATCTAGTTCTTGACTTTTACCCTCTTTATGCGAGAAAGTAAACAAGTCACACATTTTGTATTATTAAGACTTTGAAATTGAAAGCCCAAGACGTTCTGTCTGATGCTAAGGGGAGAAAGGAAGGGAAAGAAGGGAGGCAGCTATATTCATTCTTTTAAATCAATGATAAGTCAACTTCTATGATATCAACTCTTAATTTCGGCTTTCTTATATGCTTAGATGTTCATCAAGCTCACATAGATCTTTGGTAAGTTTACCAGAAAAACCACCAAACTTATTTTGTTCTCTGAGCTGCATTCTAGTGCCAAAGTATAGCTAAAGTTGTATTTTCTAAAGCTAAAAAAGATGCAGGGTTGAGACAAGGGACATTTCCCATTCAAAGGCATCCATCAGGGTATGAGTTACATTCTGGTATCACAACTCCAGGGATCATTCTTCCTATTCAAGATCTTTAAGTCTGTGCGTCTCCACTTTACTGATATGTTGATAGGCACAGATGCTCAATATATGGAGGGTGTACAGATAGCAAATTAAAAAAAAAACCCACAAAAAAAAAGACAAAGAAGACGATATAATTAGCCGTAAATATCCATTAACAGAAAGATAAAGAAAAAAAAAGAGGAAAGGGTGACAATTAATACCATATCAAAATTAATAAATCAACGGTCACTTTTGAACTGTTTGACAAAGTCTGTTTTCTCCATCTTATCATCATATTGACAGCCTCAGAATCTACTTATAATGAGGAAGGAAAGTGTTGCTAATAGGTGAGAGAAAGACCCTTTCACTTCTTTTTAATTCCAGTGCAGAAGCACTGAAGAAAAAATTTTCTTTAATCCAGAATTTAATCTTTTATCTTTCTTTAACTTTCATAGTTTTTACAGCCTGAACATTTCACGATGTCCAAAAATATCTTCTCACACAGAGGAGGTCACATAAATTCTGAGGCTCAGGGGTATTCTTCTAGGCATGATGGGACACACAGTGCCTAGGAGAAGAGATCAGGTTGTGCACACTGCCATTCTTTTTTCCTTCAATTGCAACAAATATTTCTTGCAAAGCAATACACAAGGTGCAATGTTTTCCTAGCAAAACCTTACCCTTCTTTTTCTTCCTGTCAGCTGCATCTCTGAGCCTGAGGATTCTACAAACAGTAATTTTAAATTTTAAAGGGTCAGTTTCTCCTTTCATTCAGACAACAGGAAAGTTCCTGTTAATTACATTGAAAGTATGACTGGTACCCTAAGGAGTGCACACAAATCGCCACTACTAGCAAGTGCTCACATTTACCTATCCTTTGCTTTCTTGTTCTGCTTATTGACTCAGAACTTCTTTAATGGGAGGTTATCAATGAAGTGCTCAGATCATTAGCTAGCATTAAGTTATGCCTGTGAGCTAGTCCTCATTTTAAACTACATGGTGATTACAGTTAAATATCAACATGAGGTAACTAAAATCATACAGGGTAGTCAAAGGCTACTAACCCTGCAAAAGTTAGAGAAAGGAAGCCATATACAAGACTGTCATATTTTACTTTTTAATGCTGTTGTCAACACCAAAGACAGCTTCATGAATAATTTTAGGTTTTTTCCTTGCCTGATGAGGCTATCCATTCCCATATGCAACATTATAGAAATGACAATAAGATTGGGTCTGGTGGTCTTGGAAAATTAAAATGTTTAGAACCTGCTTTACTGCAGAAGCTCCATCAGAACATCTATCTCCACTACCTGTTTTGAGACAGAACAGAACAACATTTCATTTCAAAACTTATACCAAGGCCTACAGTAATGTATTTTCCTCAGCTATGAGGAATCAGCATATGCCAGCATGCATCACTTTGTAACTATGCAAGGCACAACAGAAAATTTAAGAAAAAATATGCAATGATTAAGTTTCAGTTCAACTCTATAAATAAAAGAATATATATATCCTTTAAAAAAAATAAATTACTGCTTTTATGGCTGATTCTCTTTTGAATCTCTCTCTAAGTAGTCCTGGGACTCTAAATACAAATAAAGATTTTTAATCCCCAAGAAAGACCTCCAGATGCACACCAACAGCATTCAAACATTCAGAGGGCAGCTGGTAAACCGGATTATATTCTTTTTGAAAAGCACTATGACAAAGTTGTTTATTCGGCAAAACAAACTGTTCTCTGTGTCCGTTAACAAGGCTGGCTTTGTGCAGCACAGACTTCTGCAGTACTGACTCCTGTTTGGAACCATTTCACACTAATTAGAAATAAGAGAAAAGGCTGTGTTCATAAACAGCACAGCTCCAGACCTCTTTCAAACCACTCTTTCTGAAAATTAACTCGCTTGTAACCCTCTATGAATAACAGAGCTGCACAAACAGGACAAAGAAAAATATATTGTTAATAATTGTCAGCTTGCTGTGCAAAATGCCAATGCAAATTGTATAGAACACTACCCAAATMATATGAAATTAGAAACTATTAAATGCTGTGCAATTCCATCTTCTAAGGCTACAACCATGGTGGTTTTTGAAGTGTTTAGGAACAATAGGAATATGTGATGAAGAAAATAGTTATTATCATGAAAGAAAGTAAATAATTGAACTATTCACTAAACATGGGTGTAGATATATGTCTTATTTATATATGATCATTATGGAGTACTATGCAGTCCATAAAATAGGAGTGAGAATATCAGAAACATTTTGATCTTGAGGGAAAAAAAAAAAAGAAGTTTCTTCAGCATTTATAATGCAAAAATATATGTTGAAAAATTGAAAAGTAAACCTGGAAATGTCATAGAGGAAAGGTTTTTAGGGACCAGTTATGCATTAGGGTGGCTTATTTCTAATTTCTATATGTATCTTGCACTTTGCATGGCATTTGCTCATAGAAGTAATCCCCCCTAAATCCATGGGGCTACTTGTGGAAGTGACAGATGTCATAAATCATGCCATAAATGTGCTTCAGAATACATTTAAAAAGGCAGAAATTCTGAACCTATTTAAAAAAAAAAATTATAGTAAGCTACCACTACAAAACTACCTTGTGAATTATTTGATATGAATCCAGAGGTTTCCCTCACAATTCAGCCTTATTTCTAAAATTTGAAAAAGAATCCAGCAAAAATCTAACTGGGGAAAAGAGATGTCTTCAGGTCACAGGAAAGAGTTTAGTTTGCAATTTAGATGTGATATACTAACTTACTGTTCTTAAATCAAACCTGTATCTGAGATCTAGCAAGAGCTATGCTTTTCATATCAGCATAATAAATGTAAAATAAAATAAGAAAGAGAAGTAGAAATAAAAATAAAATTGGTTGAGGCTTTTGTTAAGAAAGATACTGCGGTCCAGAATTAACATGTACCACACCCAAATGTTTTTATTTCTCATGGTCATTTTCTTTACTTCACTCTGCTCTTAAGGAAATCAAGATTTCCTTTGATTATGACAGTAACGTTACATTGCTTGGGACATTTGATCCTAGTTTCAGGATTGCTGTAAAATGAGTGAAGTCCTAATTTTATCTCCTAGTGAGCCTTGCATCTCTCCATTGCTTTCCTTGAAAACAAATATAGACCTTTTTTGACACCATGTCAAAATGAACCAAGTTTCATTTCAAGGATCAGAAGGAAGTGGAATAATTTTTAGATCCCACATAGTGTGATTGAAAAGATAGTTCCAACTATTTCGACCTTGCTTCCGATGGATAGACTGAATTGAGGAGTCCATATGCAGCTACTATAGAGCTTGTAAGAAATCAGTTCTGAACATGATGAATTTACATGGTTGAAGAAGTCAACATTAATTTGAGAAATGAAATAATTTGCAGGTAAGAATAGTCTTGTTCCACATATACCTGTCTGTATTTAACCCTCAAGTTCTGAAGGTAAGGGCTTTCCTGCAAATTATTCTCTACTGAAAAGAATTAAAGACGATCACCCCATGTTCTTTCCACTCAATTTCCCACCTAACCAAATAAATTAAATTTCAAACATGAAAACCAAATCAAATTTTGTAAAGGTCATGTAGTTCAAATATATTTTTATGGTGTGATGAATTGATATCATCAAATTCCAAGACACTTTCGGTAACTTCCTAGAAGTAATTCTTTTTTTTTTAAGTTAAACGTCTGGGACACAACCTACAGTTGTGTAAACCTGCAGTTTAATGTTAGTAACATCATTATTTTAGAAGATTTCCTTCTGCAGATATTTTAATTGCATGTTTCTAGATTTTCTGTTTAATTTAGTTTTGCTTTTAACAAAACATGGGTGCATAACAATTATATCTTTGATCCTTCATGAAAATTGTAATTCTAATCTGCTAGCTGTAGTATATTTACAAAAAGGCATGGCAGATCTTTATCTCAATTTTACTTATTTTCATTGTCAGATTTCATAATTTGTTTCTGTTGTCAATGCCTGGGGGGGTTTCCTGTGTTTTTTTTGTTTTGGTTTGGGTTTTTTTTGGTGTGGGGCTTTTTTTGTTTTGGTTTGGGGTTTTTGTGTTTGTTTGTTTGGGGGGGGGGGTCCATTTGTTTTGTTTTGTTTTTTGAGGTTTTTTTGTGTGAGCTCTTATTCTTCTGGAAAAACTCCAACACTCACTGTCTGTATTCATTTTCTTGTAGACCTGGGCAGACCCACGTAAGAATATGCAAAATGGAGAAAAATACCGTTTAAAAAGTTCACATTACAACTTTCTAGAGAATTTTCTGAAGCAAGACTATCTTTGCAATGAAAAAGACTCCCCAAATATTGATAATACACAGCTATAAATAGAATACTTTTATTAGTAACTGGATCACCTGTTTTACATGTTTTTGTTTGTCTAAAGGTAAGCAGGGGAAGCATTTTAGTAAGACAGACTTTACAGAATTTACAAAATGCTACATTTTGCCAACAGTGCCTACCTGTGCTATCTGTGACCAATTGACGCCACAGAAAGTTCTACCATTTTCAGAAACGTTGACCTGAAACCAATGTCATGTATAATGGTATCATCAGCCAGTCAACAATCTATGGCCATTCTTCTGATATTTTTGAAAACACTGTCCTCTACTGGTTGTGATTTTGGAATAGAATACTCAAGAATTGTAACTTCAATGACGGGTCTCCATAGACAGGCCAATAGAGCATGAAAACTTCTGTGAAGATGAAAAATATTTATTATTTTTAATATAGATATATGCACTGGCTCTCTAATCAATACACACTTCCTTCTCAGATGGCAATAACCATTAGTAGTAACAAAGAAAACCCAAGTTAATTTACTTTTCCTCCTTTGAGTGTTTTGCTTTCATGTGATTTTTAATCTCCCCTTCTTTTTTTTTGCTAGAAACAGATACACAAATCCCTGAAACTCCAAACTTCCAGTAATAAGGATTTTTCCACATTTTAGTGTGAGAATAATCCTAGCAAGTATATAATCAAGTAGTAAAAAAAAATACAGTTAGCTTTCAAGGGTGATAGGGCAGAGATCACAAATTGCAAGCTGTTTTTATTAATATCTCTACCAGGCTTTCTGGAATAAGAGAGAAAGCACAGAGCAGCAAGGGGACAGGGAATTAAGGCTTTTAGATCAAATTTTGATGAAATGGCCACTGCCTTTCATCAAGAAATGACCCATGTAAGGCAGAGTGTAGAATATTTCCATAGCTCCATGTCCCTGTTCTGATGAGGAGAACACAGCTTGGAGTCTCTATAGACTGACAGATTTGCTAATAATAAATTGTATGTATCTCACCTGTAGGCGCTTTTTATTCTATTGTCAATTATCTACTGCTATTATCTTCCACTTGTCACTCAGTCTTAGACTTAAATTGGAGAATAAATCATCAGGAGACCTGCTAGTTCTGAAGCCTAACTTCAAGCCTGTCCCAAGAATCTTTTGTGCAAATACTAAATTAATAACTTGAGCATTTTCACATCCTTGTTCATTCAATGGATGGTTTCATTACAGCTTTCTAATGGTCCATCTAAACTGTAGTTCTCCATTTTCATGTCATACACATGGGTAGAATTGGAACAAGTTTTCATCATGTGTCTGACTCTTCCTATTGATTATGTTAAAGTAACTGGGCAGTCCTATTAGAGGAAAAGTTTGTATAAATACAGACAAGTTACATTCGTCCTGGCCATCAAATACATTCACTGATCTAATTTTTTTCGACCTTTTACAGGACATCAGTTCATTATACCGCCAAAAATCCAGTTTCTGGCATGAAAATTGTTTTAAGATCACTATTTCCCATTTCTTTGTTAACTGAATACATTTTGCTCAGAATAAAAGTAGCAGAAGAAAGCGTGGGCTGCATAGAAGTCTTTTGTTAGAGCTTTTGAACTCCCTAGTTGTGGACTACAAAGAGTGCAGAGCGCTGCCTCTCACCACCACAGAACAGAAGCACTGAGCGCTGTCTTTT
>QVAJ01000054.1:3901299-3922332 GCA_003546035.1 Mixornis gularis
TCTTTCTTTCTTTCTTTCTTTCTTTCTTTCTTTCTTTCTTTCTTCTTTTTCTTTCTTTTTTCTTTTTCTTTTTCTTTCTGTTTTTCTTTCTCTTTCTGTTTTCCTTTCTTTTTCCCTTTTTTTTTTCTCTTTCTTCGAATATAGACCTACAGATATTCTTATTGTCTGACACAGTGGAGACAGCAATTTACAGCTCAGTGTGGGGATCTGAAATGAAGTATTTCAAATTGACTGTCACATACAGGGCAGCAGTTATGGTATTTCTATTTCCTTTGCTGTTAGCCTAGAAACAGTAAAACTCCTGCTGGCTCTCTTATCAGAGATGTGGACAAACTAAAAGAAATATCAAGATCACCTCTGGTGAAAGACAAAATGAACATCCCTGCACTTTTGTTCAAATGCTCAGCTTCTGGCTCAATACAGAATGACTCATGAGTTTCAGTAGAATGTGAGATCCTTTCCTTTCCTGCCTATATAATTCACATTGTATATACATTAAAATACACTATATATTCTATAAATCTAAGTTTTGTGATTCTTGGAAGGTAATCCTTCAGTGAGAAGCCTAATGCAAAAGATGTAAATATGCCTTATATTGAAAATATTTATTGTCATGGCAAACTATTTATTCATGGGCAAAATCAGCTTAGGTTGCAAAACTTATAGAAGTTAAAGCTACACTTACTATTGGAGATAAATTTATTTAAGGATATTTAATTTAACTGGCAAGATTTTCAAGCATTAGGCAGAGCTCAAAGAAAGGGTCTTTAACCTATACTTACAAGGAGAAGACTAGAAATTCTATTAATGAACTAGAGTTCACAGGATATACTAGGAACTAATCCAAAATTTCCAGGTCCTAGTCTCATATTGCTTATGATTTAAAAGATCAGAAAAATCAATCCAAGCTTGTTTATTTGGTAAGCCTTTTCACTCTTTTTCACTTGTGTGATTTTTTCTGTATCAGGAAGCCTCATCTGTCTGCGTCCGTACTTTGTAGATCATAGAAATATCTTGGAAATTTTTGCTTAATTGAAGGTTCTTGCTTGCATAATAGGAGAAGGTAGGGTTACTGCTGTGGTGATATGATGCCTTTATTCCTTTGTCAAACAATTGGCTAGAATACAAGATGGGTGTGCTAAGAATGTCAGATTCTTATGTCACCCAATACCTTTAAAAGCAAAGTTAGAATCAGAAAGAAAATAAAATTTCTTTTATTTTCTTTATGTAGGTTTAGAAAATGGATCAAAATGCAAAAAAACCTGACTCCTGCTTGACCTTCCTCAGGATTCCACAGTATGTGCCAGTTGTAGCTATCCTGACTTGTGAAAGTCTTCATCACCTTTGCAAAATATATTCCTATCCCCATCTGTTTTGCCYGAAAGGCAACAATTTTTACCGAGTAGAAAGAGAAGCTTCAAGGTAGTAGATGTCACTTATTTATGGACTAGATTCAGTAAGTCATTACTCATGAGAGCAACTGAACTGGCTATTTGCTTCAGTAATTACAAGTAAAGAGTTCAGTTTGATGCATAGTTTACCATCCACTAAAATACAAAGAAAGGGCAATCCAATAAACCTTATTCTTGTCATTTTATATTCCACACAATCATGAATTAGCACATATATTTGCTGTAAACCTGATACTGTAGTTTATTATTAGTACCAACATTTTGTTGCAGTCCTTCTCCTGACAGGTATATGTAAATCATAAATTGTGAACACAACAGAAATAGAAGTTTTCTTCTAGAGTCACCCCCAATCACAGAAGGAAAACAATAACTTTACAAATTGAAATGGTAACATGACTTCACGTGGTCTTTACTGCAGATTCCAAACTCTTCAATGTTTCCTCCCAGCCTTGTAAAAATAGAAGTTCATTTGGAGCAATAATTACTACATACATCTAGTATTCTGCTTTATTATGTATGAACAGTTTTAAATCTTGTAGGAAAACTATATTCAAAACATCCAAGAGTCATATTCTTTCACATTTTGACTTCCCACAGAAAGCAGTGAACATTTTTTTTTAATGCCCTTGCTTCAGAAATTGTAGAGTTTCTGCAGAGTTAAAAATTCTCTTTGGTATAAAAAAGAAACAGTGGTCTTACTCTTGACCCAAAGGGATTTTCTGTGCAGAGAAGTGAATATGTGCTGAAACTGTGTGTCAATGGCTTCAAATACAGCAGTGAGGTTTGCTATAAAATGGGAGGGGCAGAGGGAGGGAGGGGTAATTGAGAAGATCCCAGAAGGGCAAAATCCTRTTCACAAGCGGTTGAAATTCATCAGAATAAAAAAGCAAAATTGGTGTTCAGGTGACAAGAGAGACAGGAAAAAGTCAGACACCAGCTCTAGGACACGAAGAGAGCAGCTTGAAAGCTCTGACTATCAGCTACCTGGAGAGTTCTTAAAGACATGTACATGTCTTGTTATCTATGGTAGAAGAGCTGGAGGAAGGAGAAAAAAAGGTTCAGATTCAGGATTAAAAACTTCTCTGAAAACATTTCCTTCCTTGGCTGCTACTGAATAGAAGAACTGGGTTTTATGAGGAAAAGCTAAACTATCTGGCCTATGTCAGTATGTATATACACAATAAATGTATATAAAAAGACACAGGGGTATATATGAATATGCACTTACATATATGTCTATATATGTGTAAATTTATGTATTTATTTACAGATATAGGTACACTATGCAGATGTCTTAATGTAAATGATCATTCATTTGGGGGTTTATTTTCTTAAGTCATCTCGTCTTGCAATTCCCTTATAAGTATTAGAATGGTTTCTGTACACATTTTCTGGGGATCCCACCATTGACAAGCACCCATCATTTCACTCACCTCCTTTAAGAAGTTATTAAACTGACTAGAGAGTTCTATGATTAATGTATAATTATGATTTTATGTAGAATTTAAACTACAAGTTAATTGATATATTTGTATATAGGATGGTGAAGTCTGCAACTGGCAATCAAACATCTTGGAGCTCAATATTTACTTAAGCAAAATAAAAAAAATTTAAACAAAACATGCTTGAGAAGAAGGGGGAGAAAGGATTGTCCTAGTCTCTGAATTCACACTTCTGTGCCCACCATGTTCCATAAACAGAAAGACAATAGACACAATTGTAAAGCATCAGTGATAACTGAGATTGCTATAAACTTACATTTTTTTACCCAGGGTGGGGATTTTAGCTTTTTGTTAATTATATTGTTGCAGGCAACATGGCATAAGGAAGTCAGCAAAACAAAGGTTGCTCTGAGAGGAAACAATTTTCCTCTGGTCAGCTGAAAACAGAAATTCTGTGGTAATAAGAAGAGGTTCTGCACCCAAAAGCTTTTTTGGTTTCGTTTGCTCCCTTAACCAACCTAACTAAAAATTTTGCTGAATCTGGTGTTTACCTGTACTGTTTACCAAAGACAAATCTGATGTTTCTTTGTAGGTGAACTGTCCTCAGACAGGTAGGCCTGCCCACAGGAAGGCAGTAAATTGTTCAGAGAGTCCCTGGTGGAATGCAGGTTGAAGCACAAGATGCAAAGAATATTTTTCAGGGTCCCCTTCTAGCTTTGGTCAGTCAGTGCATGAATTGCATTGCAGCAACATCTGCAGGAAATTATTTTCTAGTTTCACTTTGCACATTGAGGAAATATGGCACTACTCTTTTCAGAGGGCCTGCAGAGACACTGAAGATGTAATTGTAATGAAGAAGGGCAGGTAATTTATTTTGTTAATCTAATTTATTGAATCCCCAGTATCAACAAATGCTGTGGGATTAACAAATTGGGAGCAGCTCTGTTGAAGGAGGATGTGGAGGTGCTAGTGACTTATCAAAGCCCAGAAAGTCAAACCCGTCACAGTATGCATCCAGAGCAATTTGGGCAGCAGGCCAAGGAAAGGATTTTTCCCCTCCACTTCATCTTGGTGAGACCTCACCTGGAGTGCTGCATCCAGCTCTGGAGTTTTCAGCACTGGAATGGCATTGACTCATTGGAGCGTGTCTGGGGGAAGGACACAAAATATGATCAAAGACCAGTGCCACCTCTCTGTGAGCAAAGTCTGAAAGTGTTGGGGCTGTTCAGCCTGGAGAAGAGAAGGCTCTGAAGATATTTTATTGTGCTACTTAAGTACTTAACAGACATGTATAATAAAGATGAGGAAAGAGTTTTAAGCAGGCCCTAAAGAAATAGGAGAAGTGGTTTTAAACTAAAAGAAGATAGACCCAGACTAGTCAAGAGGAATAAGCATTTTACAATACGAGTACTGAGATGCTGGACAGGCTGCCCAGAAAGGAGGTGGGTGCCTCATCCCTGCAAATATTCAGGGTCGTGTCAGAGAGGACTCTGAGCCACTTTAGCTATTTGAAGATGTAGAATGATGCTAATTGCAGAGCTTTGAACTAGGTGACCTTAGAGTGTCCCTCTTAAACCAAACCAATTTAGGATTCTACTTAAATTCTTTGAGGGAGGATTTTGCTAGCCAAAACTGAGCCAGATTTCTTTCTTCTGAATCAGCCTTTGTCTAGAATAAGACTTAGTGAGTATGAAGTAGGCCATGTCTGCCAGTTGACCTGACTGAAAGTAAACAGGGATCAATTGAGGCTGCCTTATTTAGACAAGTTATTCTGGATTGTAGAAGAAAGGAATTTATCTCCTTTTCTTGATCCCGCTTATTTTCTCCAGTTTCTGATTATTGGACTGTATTTCTCACACTCCTCTTCTACTTTTCAGGGGGCCAAGGAGGTGTGTGTAATTGCTTGGTAACTATCTTTTTGACAATACATTTTGCAGGGTGGGTATTGTGTTATCTCGATGTTTTCCTGTATGTGAGTACCTTAGCTAACTCAGGAGTGAATCTTTAACAGTTATCTGTTGTTATGTGTATGTCTCCAACTCAGAATGAGCTCCATTTCTTGTCAGTGAAAGAATTTGCCATGTGTCAGGTAATGTGCAAAAAATTTTTCTGTACACCCCTATAGAGGGGCTGCTGTGTGGCATCTAAGCTGAATGTGTTTAAGTGAGTGAATTAATCAAGGTTTTTCTATCTGCCCTGCTTTTCCTTCATAAATCATCTTCATTTATTTAATCCTTAATTGAGGAGCTAAGACCTTCTGTTTTGCAACCTTTTCTTTTATCTCATTATCAACGTAAAAGATTTGCACATATCATCTTTAATTGACAACTCAGTGTGACATCAGCAAACAGAGAGGAAATAGACTGAGAACAGCACAATGTCCTAGTCATTGAATCAATTATGTTTCACCAAACCACCGGGGACATCTGGGATTTTGTAAGTGTCTTTGGGTAGGGAGAATTCTAAACTGAGATAATGAAAAAATCCAGATAATTTCTTAAATCAAAACCCACACAACTAAAATTTTCTTGTACACCTTGGTGTGAGTCACTAGTAAAATTGCATGAAGGTGCCAAGGATATAAATCTGGGTTTTACAGTCCTCAAGAATCTGGAGAATATTTTGTATCCTCTACCTTTGATTGTCTAGTATAATGTGATATAAAATTTCATGCAGATTATTCAGTTTATAAAGGATTCACAAACCACTAGCATCAAAGCCTGTATTAAATTGAGGAAAGAAAATTCACAAAAAGTGCTTGCAAATATTTGTCTCCTGTCCTAACACCTATTTGTCCTTTACAATATCATGCATGATTTCAACAAAACAGATGTAGACATGACCTCTTTCAAATTAATATTGATGAGTACTGTGTTGAATGACTTCAAGTGAAAGAATAATGTTTGAAATTTTCTTGCTCACCATAATTTCTAGAAAGCAAGAAAATTAGGAAGGTGGGGAAGTTCTTCTGTGCTATCCTGCCATCCTACTGTACAAAAGATAAAGTAAGGGGTTTAGGTTTTTTAAAACTCAACTATTTCCAGGGAGATTTTCTGTTGTATTTTCCTTTGAAATGGAATTTTCAGAAACACTATATTAAAACAGTTTTAATAGCCTTAAAATTTCATGATGTGCTGTGTGAAATTTAACATTGCATACTGTGTTCTATGACCTTGCAGGTGTAAGTAACAACACAGTAGCTAAACCACATAGCTTAAGAACCAGGTCACTGCTTTGAAAACGTAGTAAAAATCTAGAGTTATAAGACATGATCCTCCAACCCCAGCTACTGAACTGCACAATGTACTGAGTTTGCCAAACCTACAGCATTACTTTTAAGAATAGGTTTTGTCTTTGGAAAACCACCATAAATTGATGTGTTTGTCTCCCATAACATCAGGACTGAGAAGAATAGAAAAAACAATGTTGATCAATTTTGCATTTAAGGCTAGGCATTAACTATGAAATTTTAACCATCTATCGTTAGAGATTATTTATAATTTAGGAAAATTATAAAAAACAAAATTTTCAATTTGTTTTCATTACTGTGGCAGGTTTTCAACTAAAACAGGGCTCTGCTTTACAAGGTATAGCTATATCTAATTTCACTACTGTGTACTGTGTACTCCTTATCTGTTTCAGGCATATCAGACATTGTGAAATAAATCAGCATTTCAGTCAAATTGCTCTATGTCAAATATCTGAGTAGCAGCTTGCTCCAATGTAAAACATCAATTTAAGAAACAGGGAGAAGAGTCTCTTCTCCCACAGCACCCTGGCTTACAAACATTTTCGTATATGCTATGCAAGTGCTAGGTAACTTTGATACCATGACCTTACCTAGCACTTACATACCTATGTAAGGAACATAAGAATCGGTTTAATAATGAATAATATAGGTTACATTAATTATATTATTTTTTGGAAACATGAAAGATCTTTTGGCATTTTTTTTCAGCTATGTATATTTCCTCTTTTTACAGAACAAATTGCAATATGCAAGCATGACATGAGTTCCCCCTGCTTGAAAAAAGCAAACTTATCTCTTCAGGAGATATTCATGATTAGCCTTTTCTCCTTCTCCTGCATTTTATCAAACAGAGTCAGGTCTAATTTGTCACTATGAAGAAAGATGCATGTTTGAAAAAATTATTGAACTGGGCAAAAAATAGCAATGAATATGGTAATGAGACTTTCAGAACTGTCTGAACTTTTTGTGACTTTTAAACTACCTTGTCCCAAACACATATTTCTACTGCAGCAAACATGTTTCACTACCTACTTCAGTTAGCCAAATGTTTAAATGATGTTAGTTAAAGTAATAAATTGTGTCATTATAAAGTCATAAAAGCCTTTTGTTTTCTATCAGAAATAGACGAAAGAGGGTTGCTGTTCCCAGAAAATCTTAACTGACTGTAAGCTTTGAGGTAGATTAGGAACTACCTTCACAAGTCTAGCAAAAAATGTCAAGTATTATATGAACAATTTCTAGGTGCTTCCTTTTGTGCCCAGTTTCCTCACCCCCAAAAAAATACATGATGACAAAAAAAGGAATTTCTGAAGCTGAAAAGCAGTGTGAAAACTAATGGGTAGTTGAGCATGAGCAACATCTTTCAAATAGTTATGCCTTGATACATAAGATCAATTTATTCTTTCCTGGTGGACCTACTTTATCTTGCACATTTTCTTCACACAAATACGACACGGTCCTTGGAAATAGAAAACTATGATTTCCTTGAGTCCAACTGTATGAATCTACATCTCTTTAGTTAGAACCAGTGCTTACTTAGCCATCTTGTCTGTTTTCTTCTCAGACCTTGTTTGGATTGTGATTGGCATCTCTAGTTTCAATATTTTTTCTTAACATCATATAGCTAATGGGTTTGAATATAAAGTGATATCTTTTCTCCAGTGACTCTCACTGGTTGTTATAAGAGTAATTTGAGCCTCTTTCCTGTCTCATTTCCTGATTAATTGCTGCATTTCTTCCAACCACACAAAATGTTCTCTACAAACTACTGATATTAATTTTCATAATCTTTAAACAAGCACAGACTTCGAATCCGGGTCACTTAAGACAGTATAACAATGCAAATGCAAATTAAAGCCAATATAACACATCTCTCCTATACAAGTTTGGAGATGGACAACCGGCTTTACCACATGGAGATCTTGTGATCTACATTGGCTTTGCCCTGTAACATGTTATTCACTTTGTGCCTCTTTGATGCCACACATCCGCCACAGTGATCTGATCTAAACAACTGCCCACAAAGTAACATTTATTATCAGTTACTATTCCAAGGTGAAAGGAACCTATAGTTGTTTCCAAAAATTGAAATCTCATGATTCTGCAGTTCTTTACCATATCCCTCCTGGGCATTTATACCTATTTCTATCCTGTATCTCCAAAGCTCTAACCCTTAGCTGAGAATAGTTTGTCTTCACTGCTCAGTCGTGCTGTGCTTGCACTCTCTCTTCTAGCTTGTATTTCAATTAAACCATATAGTATTGGGTATCTAACCGACCTTATCTGAAAATAACAGAACTATGTGATAGCTATGGAAAAAATGAAGTAAAAAAAATTTATTAGTAATAAATTAAAGAGATGAGCTTCAAATTGTGAAAGGTTTGACAGCAAACATATTGATATCCAGAAAATACATGAATAAGCAAGTTTTTTGATTCACAAAATCACAATGCAGTTAATGAAACTCCAGTACATCAAAGATGAATTAAACTGTTTACCTGAAGTGCTTTTATCTTCATCATGGCAACATGAGGAGAAGAAAAGACGGGTAAAGTTACTAGGTCTCTAAATGTTGGAGTACCTGCAAACTGAGACCAAACAATACAAGGAAAAAGAAGCAGAGAAATGGAGAAAGCAGCTATGGTGATTAAACATGGAAACAAAATACAAACATAGCAATTCATAAGGTCATGCCTCATCAAATGGTAAGAATTACCACTGACAGACTTAAAACTCTCAGGAGTAGCCACATATTTTTGTCCTTGCTATTTACTGTAAAGTCCTCTCAATACCTGTCAAAATGAGAAAAGTACCAATTATACTCATAAGCTCTAGCTAACATCAGTTTTAAAGTCACTAAAAGTCAATAGTTTAAGAAATCTCTTTTTAAAACCCTGGATGTGATGTGCAGTGAAATTATTTTGTTTCTGGTAAGTTTTTGTGCTCTTTTAATTCATTAATTTCACTGTCAGGCCATTTGAGCATCAATGAATTTCAGTAAGGTTGAATGCAGAAACATGCAAAGTTATTTCTGGCAGGCATTTTGTAGCTGGAAACAGGTGATGAACTACAACTTCAGGTAATGAAGCTTTATTATTGTTAGCTGTTTACTATTGTTACATACTTATTTGTAATTAAATACCTATTATTAGGAGATGTTTAGAAATAGAGACTCAACAAGGAAAAGGCCTTGTCAAGCCTCTAGTGGGGGAAAATAATCCCTTAAGTTTTCGCTGTCATGTTTTCAGATTCTGTGCTGCCTAGGGGTGCAGTTCTCAGCTTCATATTTAGTACCAGTAAACTCTCTTCACAGAGTAGGGAGACGAAACAAATCCTTTTCCAGATGGAGACCAAGGACAACTTTCAGGCCCAAAAGCACAAGCAACAGTGGACTGAAGGAAGGAAAAAGAAGGATGGGACCTCACAACCTGAAGCTGAAATTGGACAATTAAACCCCAATATGCAAATGGACCAAAACTTATAAAAGTGTGAGACCTCATGACCAGTAATCTGCAAGGGTGCAGTGCTGCTTTCGAGGAACTCGCATCCTGTCTTCTGGCTAGCTCTGGCACTGAGCTTACACTGAAAGGTACAGTTCAGTGTGCTGAGATACCTCTCCAATCCTGTGAGTCCATGCCTTGAGCAGAAGCATGGCAGTGGCGAGGAATGAAGAGAGGACTCTTGTGGGAGGTTCAACTGGGTTTTATTCCACTCAGAGAGAGAACCCACAAAGCCAGATCCCCCCTCTGCTAGGTGCATTAAGTATGGGGGTGGGGAAAGGGGAACGGGACAGCCTGGAACTAATCCAGAAGAGGGGTGGAGTGACCCAGAACACAAAGGACAATCAATGGAACCAATCAATACAAAAAGGTTGGGGGGGGGTGGGGGGAAACTGGAATCCTGCCAATCCCTCGACGGCCTTCCTGGAATTTTCCAGACACAGGGCGAGGCTGTAAAGTGATGGACAGGACCCACAATTCAGGAGAAACCAAAAAGGGGTTTAACATGCGGTACATAGGTCAAACCATTGTAAAAATAAAGAACAGAAGCACACACAAACTTGGTAAAATCCAAAATGCACCACAACAGTCATCCATTTTGTGACCATTTTTAGTCCATCTTGGGTGTAGCCCTGGTCAGGCTCTTGTCCTGCCCAAGGTGTACCCTTAACCTTTTAATAAATATCTAGTTTATTCTCTAGCTCTCTTCCGTCTCTGTTTTAGGTCAGBCTTCCTAAGGCATCAGAATCTTACAAAAGCATTTATAGAGCTCTAGTTCTTTCTAAAGCATGTTGTGACAAGAGGAATTTTTACTATAATATTATAAAGGTTTATGTTTTAATCAAACCTTGTCAGTACTGTCATAATAATTTCTGGCAGATCTAACTACCATTCTGTAGTTAAATATATTACTTATTTACATTAAGTGGATAGAGTATTATTTTACCTGATAGATCAAAGTGGAACACTATTGTCGAGGTGGCAATGGCAACAACATACTTGAAATTTTGTTTCATTTGACATTTGCATTAACATGTCAATATCTCATTTCTTCAGAAAAGCTTCTGTTTATGATCCACACAAGTGAAACTACTGAGAAGCATCCATTCATTTAAATTAGTAAAATGCATTTATCTATAGAGACCAAGTACGGATTTCATTTTACCTTTCTTCATGTTTGTTTAAAATGTCAGCTAGTCAAAACACACTGAGTTTTCCTGTATGCTTAAAATAGTGTTGAGAAAATGCTTTGTAGATATTTTTCAAATAAATCCATTGTTGCTAATATTTTAATTCTATTTGCTAATCATGTATATATTCACCACTGCAGATCTACAAAAGTTTTCTACTTTAAATTCTACTGATATCCAGTTTGTTTAGCAAAATTTTAAAAAAATCAATTAATATTAAGAAGGCATTTTGATCATCAAATAGAAGTATGTGGCAATAAAAGGTGAATAAGGTGGAAAGGTAAATAAGAATATGTTCTGTTTCAGAGCCTGAAATACCCAGTAATGTTGTCCATGATAAGAAATTTTAATTTAGCTGTCTGGAGTATATAGTGAGAATAAAGAGTTTAATGTGTTCCTATTCTGTGCTACAACACCTCTGGATTTCAGATACCAGACCTTTCAGTTGATGCCAAGAAAATGAGGAGCACAGGGTGGCTAACCACAGATTTTTTGAGTGATTGCTCATTGTCCAGTTTGACTGCTTGGCAGAGGCAAAGTGGAATTCAGTTCTTCAGTGTATTATTTCAATTTCTCACTACTCTTTGGTGTACGAAGTCTTTCACAGAACTCACTATTACTGGTACCCAAAGTTACTTTCAAAGTTAACTGATTTTCATCTGTTCCATGGATTTACACAGAAGCCTACTTACTTAAAAGAGATGTACTTGCAAAAAGAAGTTCAGTTAGATGCCTTATCAAACTTAAATAGACAACCTGATTGCTAAAAATCATGTACCTTCTAAGAAAGTCAGTTAAGTATTTGAAGACAGCTCTTAGTACAACCTCTATTCCCTTCCTCAGCTTACATGCACTTCATGGTGTTTATTTGATATAGCCTACACAAAAATCCTAGATATGAAGATCCATGTGAGAGTTGATATTTGCCAATGAGACAGCCTGGCCTGTCTACTCACTTTCTACCTCAGACTCAGTGAAATACATAATACATTATAAATGTATCTTCCAACATTAGTTCAGACACCTGCTCCATTTTCCTGTCCTTTTCACTACCCATTTCCTGTTAAGGTGCATTCCCCAATGCATCTTTTGGATCTGCAAAGACTGTCAGTCTATTATTTTTTCAAATTTTTTTTTTCAGTATTATTGTGATGAAATTTCAGGCTTCTAAGTAAGTATGGAGAATATAAACGCATCCTGAATCTCCCATACTTCCATTCTACCATTACATTCTTTATAATCTGACCATCAAAGGTGATATTTCTAAACAAGATAGATTATTAATTCAGGGAGGCAAAAAAAAAATACTATAATTTTACTGTAAAGTTATTTTTCATTTTTGAAAAATGCAGAAGATGGCAAAGACTTCCTTTGTTACATACTTTCAATTTGGAAAATCCTATAAATATCTACCTGGGAGAAATACAAAAACTTTGATACTCCTTTAAAATTTTCATAAGAAATTTAGATCACCTTTCAAAAGTTAGGGGACCTCACTGCTGCTGGTTTTGAACTGCTCTGTGCTAGCATTCATGCCAGAACTCAATAAAGAAATAGATGATATTGAGAAATACAAAGTTTAAAAAAGTAACTACTATGAATATCATAGTCCTCTACCTAGCAAAAAAAAAAGGCTGGGAGTGAGGACACTTGAAAGGGAGCCTGGAAAAAGTTCTGACATGCGAGACCTGTAGCTACTCAGATGGGTGAAGAAAAGACAGCTTCTAAATAACAACAGAAGTCATGGAACGGACATTAGTTTAGTTACTTAAGGTTGGTCAACCTAGAGTGACCCAATCAAAGAAGAACAGTAATGGCTTTAATGTTTCATCAGTATTATTGCCTTTTTACCGTTACATGTTTTATTCCTGCTAACTTACTTCACCCTGCTTGCAATATTCTTACATGAGTGGCTATGGGAAATTTAATAGAGCTGATAAAATATATTTGAAATAATTCTAAGAAATTATATTTTGGTGTAGGTCAAATGTTGAAATATCCCAATATTTAATATCTAGCTTTATAATTTTTGCTAATTTTTGGGACAGCATCAGCGAGCTTCCATGCCCTTCTAGTCGAAATTTACTGCTTACAATTCCTGTCAGCACAATGCTAAAACTCATAAATTTATATTTTTTCTTGGCATTCAGCTTCTGGAGGGGAGATGACATGTAGAGCTTTATAATGAGAAACCTGTAGTCGTAATTACTTTTGGAAGCACCTGATTGATGTCTGAACTTGAATGTTCCCAGACCACTTCTAGATTGCACAGTAACTGAGTGCAGATCAGAGAACAGTCTGGAGAGCACATCAACCTATTGCAGTTCTCATTTCTGACTCCTTCACATGCAGGGGGAAGGAAGATGGGTCAAGGAGGATGCAAAACAAATGATACAAAGGTATTTTGCTGTGGAATTGGGACCTGTTTAGAAGCTCAAAATTATTCTTGGTTCACTGACAAAACCTGACACCTCTGTAGCCCAGGTGAAATCCTAGCTACCTTTAGCTCTAGAAAAACCACACCATGAACATTTTAGGTCAGGAAAGATTAATGTACTAGAAAAATCAAATAGCACATTTATTTCAAACAGCAATAATACAGAAACTGCTCTACATTCACATAGAACTTTCTCTGTTATTCGGTTATAAAGTACTAAGAAATTCAGAGTTACAGCCTCCAAATGTCAGTCATGAGTAGCTGGCATTCAAGCAGGTGGAAAACACTCACCTGTGGGTGTTTCATACCTTTACAGAAGAACAAGATAGATGATGAAATTATAAAACAAGTGGTATGCATTCAGAACAAATAAAACATGAATTTTAATGACCTGCAAAAGGTAAAAGAGCCACTTGTAATTAAYTTAAGGATTGGTATTAAATCAAATAATTCATGTGGCCTTACAGGTCAGATTATTAAAGCAACAATGCAGGGAATATTTTCCAGGGAAATGGAGTAGAATTCTTCAAAAGAGCATGCAGAGTACCTTTTATTTTTTTTTTTTTTTTTTAGCATCTCAGCATACAGGTACCTGTATTTAGGCAGTGATAGCAGAATAATTGCAAGGTTGTGCATAGACAGTTTTGGACTGAGCTGCATGAAACAGTGGCTCAGTTAAAACATTCTCACTGCGTATGTCATATGAATATGTGAACAAATAAGTCTTATCATCTGGTTAATGGACAAAGTTATCCTTCATTTTGTACCATGGCTTCCAAGAGTTTTAAGCATGTAAACAATCCTCACAAGCTTGACATCCAGCATATGCTAAATGATTTCTCTGACAGTTGATGTTCTGTACAATAATTCGGCTCTGGTGCTTAGTTAACTTCCTTAAAAGTATCTGGAACTGATGCTTACCTTGAAGGAAAATAATAAACATGTGAGTCAATAATTTGCTGCAATTTATCAAAATTAATTTCAATAAAGTGTGGAGAAGGTATATACAACTCTGTGTCATCTGGGCATCAGATAAAACTAATATTTTTGATTGCCATAGTTTTGATGGTATTCAGATGTTTTACTCCACTTCAGGCATGTCTACGGTCTTTTCCATATTCTATCTTCTAAAAGGCCTATATAAATATAAAGCTTTTAAAAGTTTAGAGACCATAGTTTGAAATCTACATCTAAGAATAATTAATTGAACCTTGCAGCTGCAATGGATATGCTCTTGTACCTCAAACACATTGTGTGGTGTGATGTGGGAGTGTTCTTGAACTTCCTTGGTCTTCTGAAACTGCTGAATTCTCTCTTTCAGTCAACCAGATACAGCAGTCCTTCCAGTTGACTTCTGCACGATTTGATCAGGACCTGAATGTCCTGACTGTAAATTTTCATTGAAAATATTTCATCCATTTATAAACAAATACATGCGCACTCAGAGAGTTTTGCACTCACAGCCTGAAATGCTGTGACGTGAGTCTTGTCTCTAAAAACAAAAAAAAGAGAGAAGTCACTGTGCCTGTCTCTGTCTGTGGTTGTCACTTCACAGGCTGCAGTTTATCCAGTCTGTGATTATTTTCAAGGCAATTTTAATTCCATTTTCCTCTTCAGAACATCATAACAAATATTTTACTTTAAAAAAATCTAAGTTCTATACATTCAATTAATTTTAGTCAAGCATTAATTTATAAATATTGCCTCATCTAAATTCTAGTGGAGAAAGTCTGAATGCCACTTATAAAATCAATGTAAGTCTTTTATAAAGCAGGAATCTCATCAAAATTTGCTAGGTCAGAGCTTAGGGAATTTTGCTTGTTCTCCTCTTGAGGTTTTTTTGGAGTTTTTTTGTTTGTTTGTGGGGTGGGGKTTTTTTTGGGTTTTTTGGGGGGGGTTGTTTTGTTTTAGTTTTGTTTTGTTTTTCTTTTCTTCAGAATAGTATTTGGAAGCCTTTAAAAACTGAAGGAAGTAATCTGTCTCTTAAAAAGTCTTGTGGTCTTTTAGCAGTGATTCCCTGGGCACTTGGTGTCTGCTGGCCTGTGACAGGCTACATGGCCACAGGCTGAGTAATACCACTTCAGGTGCTCTGGATTTCTAGCCCCTCTTAAACACTTTTAATGCTGTGTAAGTGACTTCCTTTGCTTCAGATGTGAGGGYCTTTTATCTAGCTGTAGAACAGAGAGCATGCAGTCCCACATAGAGAGCTATTAACGGTTTTTTCTCACTTTTTTTTTTTCATTTCCTTTGCTTTTTGTAATCAAATGGAGAAGACACAAGTCACCGGAATACTATCTGAATCCCCAGCATCCTTTAAGATTATTAGTGATTCATTAATTTTTTTTATTTCCCAGCAAGGTATATCAATTATTCCATGCATTACAACAGTCCTAAAGCAAGGAAAGAAATATGAAAGTCAGTCAAAACAGCTGAGGTTAATTGCAAGTAAATGCCACAATTTTCACTTCAACTTATCTAAATAAGCACTTTGGGGAAAAAAAGTCAGAAGAAACATAGATCACATTTGCATGTGAATCCTTACAGAATTTTTTTATGGTGGTCATGAAAGTCATAAACATATTCACATTTCAGAAGAAGTTTTTTCCTAAAAAGCCCTGTTTTTAAAAGAATGAAAAGAAAAATCAACTAAAAAGCAAGGAATTAGCAAGTGTATTATAGTTCTGAGCCTTTAGAAAGCTTATTACTTTACTTTGACAAAAACATGTAAGGATTAAAGCACTCCCATTTTCTTTAGTCCTAACAATCAAGTAATGTGAACAAATGCATTGCTTTATTCAGCAGTATCCAGTGCATATTATGATATGATAAAACACAAGTTTATCATCTAATTAACAGATTTGAGTGTCATCAGTACCAACAAGCAAATGAAGTTAATTGACTAGTCCTGTCTATTGTGGTCCTGTCTACACTGAAAGTATATCCCAATCATATGTTTATGTTGACAGAGCTATAGTGAAAAACCTGAAAATGCAAGTGCAGTTGATACTGTCTTTCCTAGTCCACAAATTGCTTAACACATACTTAGAGGCTGGCATTTTCATATTACTGGACAGATACTCCAAAGCTCACACATTATGTTGTCTTTTTCATTTATAGTGGCTTTCAGCAGATACTTTTTCTAATAGAGTTAATTTGCAGGAACTCTGACTCTCTGGATAGTATGAATACATGAGAGACACACAGAAGAAATAGGAGACTAGGAGAAATGCAGAATTTTGTTTGCTTGTTCCCAGGGTGTTATTATCAGATGAAACTCATTACATGTGCAATAAACAAAATTTTGGGATAATTCATTATGGAAATGTTTAATATTCATTATTGAAAACACATGATGGAAAACTTGAACTGAGTGCCTCAATTAAATAGTGAGAGTAGCAGCAGAAATGTGCTAAGATGTATAGCAAACTGTCATTCTGAGGTAGTACTATAAAACTGCCTTATCAATAAAGTAAATACTTTTTATGTCTAAAGGGTTTCATCTCAATTAAATGTTAGAACAAATAATGTGCTCTATGACAATTATTTCTCTCTCTCTCTGTTTTATCCATTTTCTCACTTCTAATTTCTTTCCCCTCTTATTCCAGCTACCCATCTGCCCTACAATGAAGGTATTCTTTTTCAAAATCAGTAATATTAGAAGTATTAATGCTTACAAATGCCCATGAGTAACAAAATCATGACTGTGCTTTACAATCATTAGAAAGATTAGTAATTAACAGTAACTATGATTTATCCAGTGTTATTAGGATAGGTCATTAACAGTTTTGACTTCTGTTTTTCTGAGAAAAAGAAGTGTTCAGCAAATGTGAGTAGCAAAATATTATCAGAACACAACTTTTGAATAGGAAAGATGAAAAAAAGATTATTCCAAACAGTGTGGGAAATGTAAGAGGTTGCAATTAGCTGCGTAGGGTGACAGGAAAAATACAAAAAAAAAAAAGAGAACCAAGACAAGGAATGGAGAAAAAGGAAAAAGAATAAATCAGGAAAATATACAAGGTTGCAGTAAATGCWTTATTTTGAGGAATGAGAGCCATTTTAAATTATCTTCTGAAATGAACACAGAGCAAGTCAAATGGACAGTGGAGGAAGGCAAAATATTCTTATCTCCTAAAGCTTAAGAATAGCCTAGTGACACATGAATTTCAGGAAGTATAAATATAATGAATGTTGACATTATAGTAGTTGGCATGGGACATGATAAAATATATTAAATACAGAATTCTAGAGTGACAATGAGAAAAACATCTATAAACTGAAGGCAGAATTTGCTGATCCAAAGAAGTTAGAGCATTTATATTATTATATAGTATTTGTGCCAAATTAAAGAAAAATATTTTAAAAATTCAGGTAAATTTAGAATATATATATAATAAAATTTTAAAAATTAAACATTATTATTGAAAAACAACAAAAGATAGAGCTCCAAATAACTTACTTTCAGTGACTTTCTACAAAGAAAAAATCTGAACAGCTTTTAGTTTGGTTTGATTAGTTTGGGGGGTTTTTTTGTTTTTTTTTGTTTGGTTGATTTTGTTTTGTTTTGGGTTTTTTTTTTTAATTAATACAAAATGCAAGTAGAATCAGGTCTTATGGGAGGTTTTATAAAGCATGATGAGCAGAAAAATTATTAAACTTTATTTCTGTGACAGAAAATTTTGATATGCTTAAGGTTACATTTTTGTCATCGCAGAGGCATTTAATCTGGTAATTTTCACTGTGGCACTCAGATGAAATCCCTAATGTGTATTAAGCATTGTAAAAAATGCAGTTAGAATAGTTGAGGATTGCAACATCAGATGTGTATTTATGTAACCATTGAAAGCGCTGGATGAGAAAAATAAAGAAAACACTGCCAATTAAACACTCAGCTATACTTTCAGACAGAAGAGGATGAAAATGGCAATCGTTATTTATAAAAGGTTTCAGGATTTGTCCAGGCAAGTATAGTGATTTCTGGTGGACTGTGGGGGACAGCGCAACCGGCTGGTCCGCGGCCGGGATGGAGGGAGCAGGGGCCGGGACCGCGGGGGACGGGACTGCGGCGGGAGACAGAACCGGGCGAGCTGCGACAGCTACCGTGGGATGCGGCAGGGTCAGCTGATTGGCAAACAGCTCAATGAGTGTTCCACAAGCAGCACTAGCTCAGCTGCCGCCATATCGCAGTGGGAAATAGCATTAAAAAGTTTTAATTCACCTGTGTTTCAAAAGTGTTTGGTAAAGACAGTAGAATAACTAGTGTTGGGAAAATTAGTGAAAGTTTATGCTGGAAGATTTTTTAGCTCTTGTTTAGGTAAGTTACTTGGGCTGGATTTTAGTAAATGCTTTAGCTGTTTAGAGATTTTTGTTTTAGGGGCAGTGTAACTTTGTCCCATGATAACATCAGTTWTCATTCACCTATCTGGTGATTAAAGTAGGCTCGTCTGTCAGAGCTCCGACGTTGCTGCTGGTTAGGCAGTCCTGTTGGTGCTTAAGACACTGTGACTGGGTCCCTCTTTGCTCGGGACCCCATGGATGTTCCCCTCCTCCAAGCTCTGGATACAGGTGCTACTGTGTAACGCTTGTTCGTGCYCAACCCCACGGTGGCGTTGTCTCAAAACTCTGGTTACACGCTGCTTYGGCAATGACTCGCCGAGCTTCGGGCCTGCCACGGAGAGAAATTTTCAGAGCTCTGATACACGTGCCTCTGCAGTGGCACCGTGATCAGGCTCACCACACAGTGGCATCCTCTTAAGAGCTCAGCTCCTGGGGCACCATGGAAAAATCTTTAAAGAGCTATAGCACCGGGGAGCATTTCTGCAGCTCCAGGAGTGCTCAAACACGTGGTGCAAACCCCCTAATAGCTTAGCTCGAGGATTGCCGTGGAAGAATCTTTAAAGAGCTCTGAATTAATGGTGCCTAGCAATGCTATTCGTGCTCGGGGACAGCCTTTTTGGATGTGTTAAAAAAAAMCAAAGAAAAACCCCCAAACCGGTAGTTGTAGTTTCTGTCGACRGGGTGTCCTACAGATGTAAAAGCGGAATCGGCTTGCCCCACACTGGGCGCCAGACTGTAGGACCATCCGTGGACAGCAGGGAGAGGGAACTCTGCAGACTTGGGACACTCTTGAGAGAACACATGGTTTTAGTGCAAGGATCATGGGTAAAAAGGCCTGCCTTTAGCTACCAGCCTCAGCTGAAGGGAAGCCTCAAAGAGAGAGGGAGAGAGAGAGTAGGAGGGTAAAAGGTGAAAGAGGTAAGTGAGGTGGCAGGGGTAAGGGAGGTGAGTGAGGTAAGAGAAGTGGGCCAGGTAAGGAGGACCTTGTTACTATACATTATATCTCCTTTTGTGGTAAATATTCTCATTTACAGTGACCAACCGGCCTGAGATACTAAACCTACAGACTTTGCATRCAGCCTATGAGAACTGCTAYATTACCATATCACTCTGTATTCTAAACTCTAAAGGCTATCTTCTTATCTATCTTTACCCTGATACCTTGGCAGGGCTACTCCCTTGAGTCCTTTTGTTTTCTATCCCTCAACCTATCTCCAGCTAATCACCATCTTTCTACCTGCTATGATTACATCTCAAAGCTGGCTTTCATTTTTATTTCACTCACAGGTTTTATATTTTTAGTATTTCTTGCCAGGCAATCATATTTGTAAGCTTTTCCTGTCTCATCTTGCCCAACACCTTCCTTCATTTGGCACAGCATGTCTGTTTCTACAATGAGAAGCACTTGCCTTTTCTAGGTTTTATATTTATTCACTAAATAAACTAAAATGGTAAATCCAAAACCTGCTCTGAAGAACCATGAGGCTTCTTACCAGGACTTCAGTTCGTTAGTTACAATCATTTTCAATCACTGGGAGCTCAATCTGTTATTCTTTTCCTACTAGACTATATATTCATGTTTATGTTATTTTATATATTTTTTAGAAATTAGTTGTTCTATTCAAATTTAAATTTATATTTTTCAACTCTTACAGCATTTACTTACTCTACTTATTCTATCTCACAGCACTAAGTGATTAGGAAGGACAAAGTTTCCCAGTTTCATAAAATTCTTTTTGTGGAGCAATGGTGGTTGCATCTCTTCCTGGCAGATGCTGYTCTGGTTGGGTCAGTACTGAGGGGATAACAGACCTGCAGCTGCTCACTGACCTGAACTCACAAAGCAGCTCGCAGTGACAGAGAGGTCATGTGGATGACATCTAAGGGACATCTTACAGATCCTGTTTTTGCTGGATGAAGATGCAGAGACAGTCTGATGAGACAATACTGTGGCATCCAAGGACATAGTAAAAAATCACTTTTTATGAGTTTCAGCACTGCATCCCTTCTTCCTTTCAAAGTCCTGAAGAATATTGCCACCATGAATTCATCATTTTAGGGCCCTCTTYCAACATTGTCCCAGAAGCTTCCCAATGTGTGTCCCTGGACAGAGTCTGAGTCCTCTACCAGCAGTCTGGTCCAGACACATTAATTACCAAACCTTGTTATTAGATGCCTCTCTGCATCCTGTGCATCCATTATCAGCTTCAGGATAGCCTTAAGGATTATTTACAATGTCTGCAATTTCAGAAAGAAACAGGAGAGTCCCGTRTCATTCAGGATCGGGATGTTCTTATGAGTATCTTTGTGCATCAGAATGCAAATATGCCTGCTAAAGAGTCCCAACAGCTACAGCAAAGCCTCCTCTGCAAGGAAACTCCAAAATTCTTAACTGGAAAATATCTTATTGTTCAACCACTCCCTGTGTCTTCATAAAAAGATTCTTTCTTTTTGGAAAGAGAAGG
>QVAJ01000054.1:3932877-4035429 GCA_003546035.1 Mixornis gularis
AAAAAGAAAAAAGAAAAAAGAAAAAAAGGAAGGAACATAGCAATTCAAAATACTCCATATGCTCATTGTTGAATCCATCAATGGCTTGACAAAGTACCTACTACTACACTGAACTGATATCAGGAGATTCAAAACACGCAATGAAAGCACAACGATCTTAGTAAAACTAAGTAAAGAAAGGGATGCAATTTTTAAAAATGTATTTTAGCATTAACACAGGAATATACTCACATCTGACTTTCTTTTACGAAAGAATGCCAATGAGCTAGAAAGCATGCAAAATTAAGAGAAATTAACATGATGCACTCCATAAAATGTAATTGCAGAAAATTCTTGAAAAAGAGATACRAGGAAAAATATCAAAATTAAATGCCAAGGAAATATGACGGTGAACTGGTCAATTGWGAGCAGATTTTGCCTCAGAAGGCCTTGGCACAATGGTTTTTAAAATTTGAAAATCTTGAGGTGCTGTCAGACAACCAGACTGTTTCTTGTCTATCGTCAAAAAAAGGCTGCTCCAAACAAAACTCTTAGAGGTTTTCCGAGCACTAGTTCTCCAATATAGAAGTAATTCTCACAGTGAACTCCAGTTTATTAAACAAAGCTTTCTGGTCTCTTTTATCTTATGTTGTAGAAGAACTAGATGAAACTTGCATTTGTTGCTAATTGACATTTTCTTTACAGATACTGCCAATGAAACTGATAGACAAAATACTGATTTTCAAGAACCTACAGTATCAAAGGGCTCTACAAACCTATTTACTATGAAGCTATCTAATTATGTTCAGCTAGGCTTTATATTTCTGTCTTAGAAATCTTAGATTGGTGATCATTAATTTCACCATAAATGTTCATTTAAAATACCCCAACCAAATGGGGATGAGGAGTATTTGTGTGCTTAGGAAGCTGGAGGTTTAGACTTGGAATCATCCCAAAAAATGGTAGGTTGACAGAAGTTGTTCAGCTTAGGTATCAATGGGTTAATGCAGCCACCAAGAAGGAAGCCACTAAAGCTCCATCAGATGTGCTCAAAGAGATGGTAGATGTTACGTGAGGAAACTTAATGCATAGGCTGAGTCGTGCACCAAATGACCCAGAAGCTCCCTCCAACTATAAGCTCCATGAACTGTGAAAATTGTAATAAGTGGTGGCACTTGTGGAATTCCTTCCTGCCATGAAGGATAAATTATTATATAAAGGCTGTCACACGAGATACATCATCTACAAATCTTTTGAGTTCCTACTGCAGCTGCCATTCAGGAAAAAAAACCCACCAAATCAACAAACACTTCCGTTAAAATACATGAAAACTCACAGGGCTACTTGGCATAGCAGACATTCATCCAGAGGCTCTCTATGAGTACCATTGTCTTTGTCATATTTGCCGATGGTGGTGTGAACATCCGTAGCACACTAAAACTCGTGAAAGAAAAGCCATTCTACAGTTAAGTGGAAAAGTAAATATTCCAGGCAAGATTTGCTTCATTATGCTTACTAAAAGGTAATAAAAAGAGGACTGGGTTAATGCTAAGATTTTGATCCATTTCTCATAACTGACAAAAGTGAAGGAGATGGTATAATCTAGATGAGAAGTCTTTGAATTCAGGAGCATTTTAAAAATACCAACACATCTATTGTATGTTTTCTAACAGTCTTCAAGAATGGAACCGAATTTAGAGGCTACATTCACGAATGTTTCGGCTCACTCATTCCCAGTTTTCCCCTCCTGCCCCATCGTCAACCTCATACCATTCTATTTTGCAGGAAGACTACAACACAGGCAAATATTGAATCAGTCTTCAATATATTCTCATTTAAATATTATCTTAGTTAAAGAAAGAATAAGGACTTGCATACTTGATACCTTGCTATGTAAGATTTCTTAGGAGGACTGAAATGAAAACTCCTACCTGACCTTTACACTGTTATTGCAACTCCTGGACACATATGTTCACATCATAGTGACAGAGCATTACAGTCATTCTTTCTGTAATGTAATTTTCCAAATTCATTWAGATTAAGATTGAGATAAAGTCACACTTGTTATACTAGAGAAAAGCAACAAAGTTTGTAATGGTTTATCAGCATTCAATAAAATATGATTTATCTATTGTTCAATTATGATAGATTTTATCTACCATGAAATTACATTGATAATGTAGAAAATATCCTTTAAAATATGCTTTGTCTTCACAATCTCCTTCAGTAGCAGCAGAATTATATAAAATTGTCAACAATTTATTAATCTCTTTATGCGCACATACTTAACATTGTATATAATATATAATAACTGTATATATTGTGTATTATATAGTATGTAATATGCTATGTTTATACAATTTTGCTAAAATTAGCAGTCAAATTTCTAATACTCAGAAGAAAGGAAGATGTTCTAAAAATTATGGTCAAAATCATTCTAATTGCTATCCATAATTGTCGGGGGTTTTGTATGGCATGTGCTATGGATGAGTCATAAGAAACATGAGTTACTGATACATGTTCTTTACTTTTCTGGGCTGTTGCTTTTTTATAGTATTTATAATTTTCTGTAATTAAAAAAAAAATCATTTTGAATTGAGAAAAAGCCAAAAAATAGTAGGATATTCTGCTTTTAAACTGACAAGTTCAAAGCTATTTCTTTTTGCTCACATAAAAGTAGTACAAGAGAGGCATATACTGTGTTCTTCAGTTATTAAAGGAAACAGCACAGCTCAACCTTTTCTGATGACTGAAGCAGAAAGACTTAAGACAAAAAAATGTACTTAAAGCTCATGTTTAGATTTACTATTGTACAGCCATCAGTGGGCACCATATTGTCAATGCTATCTTAAATTTAATCTCTGAAGATCATTATTCATGCAAAAAGGTAAGTGCACTGAGAAGCAAATTTGAGTCTTTTTTAATTAGTGTTAAGCATTTTAATATTGTTTAGTGTAGCTGTAAGAGCTATAAAATAAAATATGTAGGAAAAATTATTTGATTTTGATTGGTAGCACTAGTTCAAAATAGTATTAATGGAAAATCCACAAAAGTATCAGAGTGTTTTTTATCATTGAATATGTATTTATAAAATGCTTCAGTGAAACAAACCAACCAGTAAAACCAAAACAATGCAAGGTTTTAATTTGGAATTTCAATATTTATATCAGAAATACAGTTAATAAGCCATCACCAATTGTCCTTATTTCTCTTCATTTCCTTCATTCGTGCTTTATCACTCTTATTTCTCGTGAATTTAATTGAGGTTTTGTCCTTTTTTCCTACTCTCTCTACTCAAAAGAAATAACTTCTTGTTCTCTTACTTTCTGTATCTCTCTTCTCTAGTCTGGTTCTCTCACTCATTTTATTCCTCTTGTTTCATTCATGTCTGCCATTCCACTGGTCTCTAACAGTTTTCACTACCTTGTTATGCACACACAAATACCCACGCAGACATTTCAGGATTGTTGTCATAAGTTGTCAAGTTATCTTTTACTATATCCAGAGTGCAAGCACTCACGGTAAGTAATTTTAAATGGAATCTCTTCTTGAAAGAACATAATCCAAACATGCTTTGACTATAATTGTGAGCCGGTGGGCAAGAAATCTTCATCGTTTATTCTACAGTGCCATCATATGGTATATCTCTCTCCATTGACTGATGTACCTAGCAGGAAATACCAACTCCCTTTTTTCATCTCTAATTATGTTATTCACTAATTTGTATATGAACCTTGCTCTAATTTATATGAAATATAAATTTTATCCTCTGCATAATATGACCCAATCTCCCTCTCATATTTCTAGTAGAACGTAACAAAAAGCCTTCATGAGAGCAAAATTTTATTATGGGTTTACAGCTTCTATCACTTAGCAACTAGCAATGTTCAAAAAAGAGTGATTTTCCCTATAAACCATCTTGGACTATGTGATCAAAAACACCAGCTGATTTTACCCACTGTTCATATCTTGGTGGTCAATACATCTGTATAGTTATTGTCATACTGTCAGATAGAAGACACAATAAAAAGCATGCCAAGTGGACAATAACAGAGCAGAAAAGGTGAATAAAGCAATAACAACAATAAAAAAATATCAGATTAAACTGCCTTTTCTAACAGTATCAAATAAGTATTGCACTGTCAGTCATCCACAGCATTCAGTCATCTTTCCAGGACTGCTTAGCTGCAGGAAAGCAGGATTAAAGTCTTAACATGTGGTAGAATCCATACAAAATGCATTATTTATTTGAAGCAAAGTATGCCAGTATTTCGCATGGTTAAATTAAAACTTGTCAGTTGAAAATGAATGCAGTACTGAAGTAGAAAATTCAGCAGAGAATGATGGATCAGCCTTATTGCAAGATCTTGTTACATGAATAATTTTTTCCGCAGAGCTAAACAGTCCTTTTTTTAATGGCACAAGGATCCTCTAAATTTGTCTAAACTATATTCATAGAACTGATGTCTTAAATAATCTGAAAAAAAGAAAATTCAATTTTTTCTTAACTAATGATGTTCTCTGGATCTCTACCAGCTTCTTTGTGATTCTCAAAGTATTTTTTAGGCTTCAAAGAAAGTTTGCTATTTATCTGTTGCTAGCTATTCACTGTGAACTATGACCTACAGAAGACGTGGGCAATCTGCAGTCCATCAATGTAATCTACCATCCTCTTCCTCAATTTTCTCACTGAGGAATAATCTTCTCATCTGGCTATTTGAGCTGTTCAGATGAGCTTCTACAGTTAGGCACAAGTTACTCTCAGGTTTGATTTTTTTTTTTTTTTTTTTTTTTTTTTTTTTTTTTTTTTTTTTTTTTTTTTTTTTTTTTTTTTTTTTTTTTTTTTTTTTTTTTTTTTCTTTTCTTCTTTATATGTGTCAGGTTCTGTGAGTAACGTTCTTTAAGACAGAAGTAAGAAGTGCATGTTAGAAAATTCTATGTTGCTCACATGATTCATACATGTGGATGGTATGGTCACTCCACATATATCATATCAGGTTTAGAGAAAAATAAATAACGTACTGTCTTCTTTAACTTCTAAATAAAGTAGAAAATGACACACATAGAAATAATATTTGAAAATCCCTTAAGTTACAGGTTTTATCTTGCCATTCTAATCAGTTCAGGTCCTGTTCTGTCAGGAAATATAGTGACAGAAATGTAACGATTTTCCAGCATCATTTTTGAATCATAAATAATATTCCATAAAATACACAAACCAGTGTTCAATTTCATATTTCATTTTATTAAAAAAAAAGGTATCATTGATCTGTTTTCAAGTTCTGTGTAGACTGCCCTTTTTCACACATGGTCTTTATAAAATTCTTCAAAATATAGATATTTTCATGCATTTTTGCATTTGATTAAAGTAAAAAAAAAGGCAATGAATGAAATGAATGATACATATTATGTGTTTGTCCAATTTTATTTGGAATAAATAGACTTGTGGTCATAAAGTCATATGAGGCCTACTTGAACACTGAACATTTGAAAATCAACTTTTCATGCAAAATGCATAGATTATTTTAAACTGCTGAAAGCATGAAATACATTTCAGAGTTACCATTACTACCATTATTTTAGATATAATTAAGATATAGGGCAAGAACACCGGTATATTGCGTGCTAAGCTTCCATTTTCACTTAGATTAAAAATTTAAAAGAACAACAATTCCTTGCTCTGAAAATAAAAATTGGCAGTTTTTAAACTACAAGTTGTAGATATGTCCAAATTTTGAAACTTGTACAAACAAGAATTGCTGGCTGTAAATCCATGTTATCAGTGATTCTTGGAACCTGGTTAAGAAATTCAATTTGTACTTTTGTGCTCACTGAGTGCAATCCAGCTGGGTTGGATTCATTAGTGCTATATTTCAATAAGTTTTATTCCTTTTTGACTCTTATTGAAGCCATAACAAACTTTCAGAGAGACATTTGAACTCTGTATACTTTTGCCCCAAAGACTTTGTGAATTTGAATTACTACATAACTATAAATATCTTTAAATAATTGTAATTATCTCTGGCTCCATTTAATTCCCTGTCAGAACCTTGGCTGATTGTCAGTTGTAACATAAACATATAAACTTAATTTTTATTTCTCACTGATATTGCTAAAGTATAATCAAGGTAATTTTTAGAAATCTGGTAGAAGCATTTTCCCCCAGGCAGAATATTTTTTGCAGGCTTCAGCCTGAAGCAGATTTTTCATGGCAGATTTCTCAAAACAGAAATTTCTAAGAGAACTGCTGACACAACCTTCGCTTCTACATAGTAGTGTGAACTTGCCACTGTAATAATTAAGCAATTAGGCATGACAGAGAGTGTGAGTTTCCTGAGATAATCACACCCCTGGGGTATTAGAAGTCATGATCCAGAGATAAGTGGTTTTAATCCCCCAAGGATGTGATTATCTTATGATAACCACACCCCCTGGAGGAGATTTATAAGTCACACAAAAATCTTCAGTGTAAAGTAAAAAATGCTGGTATTGCAAGAGTAGGAAAAAGTCTGGATATAGAGAGTGGTAAGTGGCTTCCTCAAATTAAGGAAGAATTGCAATACACAACAGCAATTCATACAATTAGCCATCAGTACAATCCATTTTACTGGAGAGTATATTTAAGAATTTGGGATGGTGCAACTATGGATATATATACAGACTGAGGAATGGGAAGTTGAAAAACAGTGTTGTGGAAAGTCACTGGGGGTCCTGGGTGACGGTAAGATGAACATGAGCAAGCAGTGCCCTGGCAGCCAGAAGGGCCAACCCTGTCCTGGGGGGCATCAGGGACAGCATCACCAGCTGGGCAAGGGAGGGGATTGTCCCACTCTGCTGTGAGCTGGGGCAGCCTCACCTCAGCGCTGGGGGCAGTTCTGGGTGCCACAATGAAACTAGACATGAAACTATTAGGAGTGTCCAAAAAAGGGTCACGAAGATAGCGAAGGGCTTTGTGGGGAAGCAATATGAAGAGGGGTGAGGGCACTTCATTTGTGTGTGAAAAGAAGCCCGGAGAAAAGAATTCGAGGGGAGACTGCATCACAGTCTGGAACCTCCTTGTAAGGGGGAGAGAAGAGGCAGACACTTATCTCTTCTCTGTGGTGACCAGTGACAGAACTCAAGGGAAAGGACTGAGTGTCAGGAGAGGTTTAGGCTGGATATTAGGAAAAGATTCTGCTTGTGTTTGGGCACTGGAACAGGCTCCCCAGGTCCCAGCACAAAGCCTGACAAGTTCAAAAAGCATTTGGATGATGCTCTCAGGCATATGATATGACTCTTGGGAATGGTGCTATGCAAGGCCAGGAATTGGACTTSATGATCTATGTGGGCCCCTTTCAACTCAGCATATTCTGTAAATTATTGTAATCTTTCTCCAACATCTAACATACCAAACACTGCTTTGAAACTTTTGAGATGATCTCAAAACTAGAAATGTAATCTCTGTTTGAGACTGCTCTATTTCCAGGTTATGACAGGAATGGCCTTCCAAAATACTATTTGTAATTCTATCATGAAATGCATGAACTGCACAAGGTAGCAAATAATATATCATCTCATACTTATTTCTGAAAGTTATATTGGATGCTCAGGAGTGATGCTGGGCTGCAAAGGGAAAAAAATCCTTCACATGAGTTGATTTCAAGCAAAAGTGTAAAATACAGTTACTTGAAATCCTACAGTTATCAGATCTTATAAAATAACCTCATCTATTATTCACTTTGCCTTCTCCCTTTGGCAGTATAATTTGAAAACACAGGTTGCCTACCCTTTCTGTTGTGAAGAGACCACCACTTATTTTGTAAAAGATGCTGACACCGCTCCTTCTTACTTCCCTTGAAATGGCATTCAGCATTTGCGAACACTGATGTTTGATTAATCAAATCAAGATATTTTGGAAATGACAGTTCCAAATATGCTTATACTGACTGCTGTATGTAAGTTCTTTGGCTTACAGGAGCCTTACACACACAGATCTTGATGGCACCTGCAGTGCATTATGCATTGATGTTTCTTCTGTTTTACATTACACTTCTACATAATAAAACATTACACCAGTAAAATGAAAACATCATACATTCACAATCAGTTAGCAGGCACTTTTTTTCATAATATTTAGCATTAGGTATTGAAATTCCAAAAACTGAAAAAAATTAACTGAAAAGATTTTGGTATTGGTCAGGTTCAACTTCATTGTCTTGTCCACCACTGTAATTTGATACAAACAAAAGTCTCCTCCAAGGAAGATTTTTACACTTGTAGCTATTCTCAAAGTTTACTGTCATGTTTTTATTGGAGAGGTCAATATTGGTAGAAGCTGGACTGCAGTGTTAGTGACTTGGTGAATTTCACTATCTCTAGGGATATAGGCCAAGCAAAAAGTAAGGTCAAGACCTTAAACCTTGGGAAAGTAGTCTTTCAGTTGCTGAAAGAACTGGTGGATGGGGCAGACATTCTGCAAAACTSCCTTCAGGAATAAAGGTGCAGAAGGGATCTGTCAKATATTTTATGACATTTTTCTTAGAGCACAAGACCCTTGCAAGAAATCAGGCAAGGACAATTGGAGAACAGCATAGATGAATAAAGATCTTTTGATTAAGCTGAAACACAAGATGAAAAAGGATAGGCACTAGAAGCAGGGACACATATTCTTGGAAGATTATGGGGATGTGGGTTGGGAGTGTAGCCATGAAACTGGGAAAGATAAGGAAAGGACAGCTGTAACTTAATTTGGAAGGGGGTGTGAAAAGTAATAAGTGCTTCATACAGGTACATTAGTCAGAAAAGGAAGGCAAAAGAAATTGTACCCCCATAAGACAAAGGATCTGGTGACAGCTGACATGAGGAAGACTGAAGTACTCAACATTTTTCTTTAATTTTTCACTGGAAATTGTTCTTCTTGGAACCTTCAATCTCAGGGCAGCGACTGGAGTAAAGAAATCCAGTCCCTCTCATCAAAAGAGAAAATCAGGTGTGACCCACTGATAAAAGTAGTAGGATGAGATAAAGTTTAATACATAAAGCAAAAGCCACATGTGCAAGTAGAGCAAAGTAAGGAATTAATTATCCCATGGGCAGGCAGGTGTTCAGGAAAGCAGGGCTCCATGATGCATAATGGTGACTTCAGAAGGCAATGTCTTCACTCCGAATATCCTTCTCCAAACATTCTTCTTCACACTGTTTTTAATTCATTACCATAGTCATGACCATCATGTGGTCATATGCAAAATCTCTTGGGTCATTTGGGGTTACCTGTCAGAGTGCTCACAAAATCCTTGTACTGCCCCAGCCTTAGACCATGGGTGAAAGACAGAACATCGCTGAATTATCAACGCTGTTTTCATCACAAATCCAAAACTAAGCCCCTTTCTAACTACTGTGAAGAAAATTAACTCTATTACAGCTCACACTAGCACATCATCATGCAATATGGAGAAAGAAAGAGCAGAGCAAACTGGCCAGTTTTCCCAAGTCATTAGACAGATCATCAGAGCTCTGCAGCCTTTTAATACCAGTTAACTCTGTCTATTTTTTTGTCAACATTATGTCCACTTACGTTCTTGCTGGCTTAGAACACAAGATTCATTATGGGATCCAAGACCATGGGTAATTACAAGCAGAACTAAAATCTCTATAGAAAACTCTAAATAGATTTCTGTGGTTCTTGTGTTTTGGTTTTCAATGGCATTAAAACTCCAGGGATTTTTAATCAGATCAACAAGTAAATTAAAGTTTATTTGTAGAGTTTAGGCAAATATATAGCATAGTAAAATTTCTGCTACACTACCTCTTACCACTTCATACAAATAAAATTAGTATATCTGGACATTATTAATGATTTGTGGACGCATAGCTGCATTTTTTTTGCATTTTTTTCTATGTAGATTTGGTAGCTCATTTACATTCAATAAACCTCGGGATTTTGAAATTGGAATGGAATGGAATAGGAGCTAGCTCTTCAAAACACATCTGAGAATTTCCAATTACCATACGACTCCATTTTGTACTCCTTTGTGCAGTAGGAGAGCACAGGAAGAAAGAGTAACTAGGATTCCCTTTTAATTTTAGACTAAAAATGAAATATTCACTTAAAGTTGATCAGCTCTTAGACAAAGATTTGTACTCATTAAATAAAGTTATTCTTTTTTAATAGATTGATAACAACATTTTACTGTTATTTATAGACAGGATAAATTTTATGAGCTGTAGGATATTTTTTAACTGTCTTATGACACTGTCTTACACTGCAATTTCCTTTACGTCACCTTGCAAAACACATACAGAACAACTCACCAATGTTTCTGGAAAGACGGGAAAAGACAAGAAGTGATGATAAAATGAAACTCTTAACAAAATTTCATTGTAGGTATAGATTTAGATTTGTAGAARGAATGCAAGCTGATCAACTTGGCAGCCAGTCAGTATTTTTGTAGAAAAACAGGTTTTAGTAGAAAGGCAAGAATCATTTTCATTTTAGTAGTTAAACAAAACAGCCTCGTAGAATTCTGAAGTGATCAAAACAGTGGTAAAGGAAATATTTTAGGAAATAGCAGAAAAACTTTTCATAATTTTTCATCCATATTCGCTGGAAAACTGAAAAATTATCTACTAATTTTACTTATAGACAGAGCTCATGCTCATTTAGTTCTGTCATTTCTCACTATACATGTTACCATAAGGTTTTTCCTGTTCCCAGTGGAAATGGCACCTATTTAACTAAATTTGAAGGTTTTGCTTGTGCTGTTTTCTGGTTTGTTTATCGTTTGTTGGTTTTTCGGTTTTTCTTAGAGATGGTCAGCCAGATTTCACATCCAGGGTTTATCTAAATCTTTCTTACTTTCTGAACTAAAATTGTTGGGTTGCACACTTTCTTATCCATCCACTCAACTGTAAATTCCAAACAGGCGCCATATTTTCTATCCCTTCTAATGCACACATCTGTATCTTGTGCTTTCCTCTTAGCAATATAGTTGTGATCCCTACAGATTTTAATAAAGCAAAGATAGGAAAATTAAGTTGCTTGTCTTTTTTTGTCTTTTGAATGATTTTTTTTCTATCTAAACTGAAAAGATACATTTTTTTAATTTGGAAATTGTAAAATGAAACAGATTTTGGCTAAAATGTAAGAGAAAGATACGGGAGTAACATGACAAGCCATAGAGAAAAACAAATGTTTTGATCAGCATTACATTTTATTTAAGCTCTGGAAGCCAAGGGTGAAGGACAAATGAAGGACCAATTTTAGAATTTCAGAGACAGATACATTTTAGAAGAATTTTTGTTTAAACTTCAGTATAACCTGCCAGTTATCTGAACCAGAAGGAATTAACAACAAAGGAAGACATGCCTGCAAATCTTTATCATACTGAAATTTATTAAATTGAAAGAGAAGTAACTCTCACCCTGCTCAACAATTGGCCATTATTTTGGAATTTTTTCAGAATGACCACTATCCACTTAATGAATAAAATGTTTATTTAGTTCACAACTCTTCTCAAAGAAAATTCAACATATAATCAAAACATAGCCTTGCTTTGAGTTCCGCTTCCTTCTCTTTCCTGCTTCCTATAGTGTACTGCATCAATGATAGACTTAATACAGCTCAACCTCCTACACTTCTCCATCAAATGAAATCAAACTGTTCAAATCAGGATGGTTTTTAGCACCTGTTCTGAAAGGTGGATGAAGCCTTTAAAGAAAAAGGGATAATGATTTTTTTAAAATACGTATTTTCAATGTTTTCATTATTCAATATATTTTACATTCACAGGAAGTCCTCCCTGAATATGAAGAAGAACTTCTTTATTGTGTGGGTGACCATACACTGAAACAAATTGCTCAGAGAGTTTATAGGTTTTCCCTCACCGGAGATATCCAAGATCCATACAGATATAATCCTGTGCCATGTGCTCTGGGATGACCCTGCTCAAGGTTGGACCATTGTGGTCCCTTCCAACCTGACCTGTGTGATTCTGTAATGCTGTGGTTATTCATCATAATTGGTTTAATAATTTCAATAAATAGGTATTTCTAAAGATAAAAGGGACACTATTGAAGTGACTAAACTAATTCTTAAATCAGCAGATAAAAAATTCAGCACTTATAATGCCTTTTTGAAAAGATTACCACAAACATAATTTCTTAATTGTCCAGTCAATATAGGCCTCCAATTTTGAACAGGCTTGCAGCTGACATACAGAACTGTCAAAACATAAATTGATCTGTTTGATGGCACTTTACTGAAAGCAGAATCATTCTGCAAACTAAAAATCACAAATCATCTACAAAAACTTTGACAACTTTGATGACTTCCTAAACCTCATATAGTGATGACTTTAAACTTTCGCCTGAAGACTAGTAATGCTGGGGAAAAAACCCCAAAAAACCACAAACAGACTCAAACAAACAACAATAAAAAACACCATCTATAAAAAAAAGCAATAAAAATTCCTAACTTTGTATTAGATATCTTCTAGACATCTAAAGACATGATTGACATTTTAACTTTGCACAAATTTCTGGAGTTGCTGCCAGTATTATGCTTTTCATTGCTGGCACAGCAACAAAAGCCTGATTTCATACCATATGGAGTCAGAGTAACTTTAGTACAACTCCAATATTCCTAGATTCTTCAGTGACTGGCAAGATTTCTGTGGTGGTTTTGGGATTGGTTTACGTTCACTAATAGAAATATTGAGACTGAGTTTGGTTTGAGGTACAGACTCTTTCTGACCTGCCATGGCTAAATGGAGATGCCAAACTCTAGGCTGAAGCATCTAACCTCTAAAACTCAGCACAATATTAGAATTCTCAATTAATCCTTAATTTAATCCTCAAATTAGAATCCTTATTTAAGTTGAATTAGGTACTATGCTGCAAGTGGCAGCTGGCTTTTGGGGGGACATAGCTCAGGGCTCCTGCAGCCTGTTTGCTTCCTGTCCTGGATATAGGTCATGCAATGCTGCATTACACCGCAGAAACACTGCACTGCTGCTTTCCCTTCAGTGTGAAGGGATTTGTCTCCTCCAGAAGACTAATTCCAGTGCTTATATTCATTAATACTTGTGAAGGTATGTCCACACAGAACAACTGTGACACTAGAGACAGTGCAGAATTTATAAGAAAAGTATAATTGGATGGTTAACCAGATGGTTAAGCATCTCTCAGGTAAATGTTAGTCTATTCTGTGGCTGTGTCACCCTAGCAAATAAAAAACAGAAAATAATTATATGTTGCAGATACTGACACAAATGTCATGGAAATCCTGGACCTGCCTGGTTTTCTTCACTGAGAATTGTCCCTTCCCAGAATACCCAAGAGGCTTCTATATAAATGCATAAAATCTTCTTTGTGTGCTGCTTCTCTCTCAGATGTCAAAGCCAGCAAGAAAATATTGACCCTGCTGAAACCTCTTAAACTTCCATAATTCTGGAAATTCATGTAAAATCTATCTGAACAAACATATGTATTTAATATATTGCTGGTTATTTTGAGGGCAGTACATATAAAACAATGTTATTTTATATAATAAAATAATAAATTATTATTTAATTAATTGCATACTTTATTATTTACAAGATATTAATAGACCTCAATTTTACCTGTCCTCAACAACCTTTTGGTTCTTTTCTTTTTCTTTTTCCCTCTTTCCCTTTAGTTATCTTCTCCTCTCTTCACATCACACCTTATCAAAAAAATACTTTGGTTCCATCCATTCTTTTGCATTAAGTTGCGGTTTATCAAGTTGTTTTATTAAACCACTTTACCATGTACAGAAAAATCTGACTTTCCAGACCAGATTCCCATATAACCACCTCTACAGCCAAATCTGTGATAGACCAGTATTTGTTTTCAGTTCTCTTTCAGTGAGCTGAAATGCTGGCTGAGTGTGGCATTAGGAAGAATTAAAACAACATAAGTTTTCTAAACAGTAGCAGGGTGTTTTAAACCCACCTACTGGGAGCATTCCAATTTATATGCATGAGTTTATATCAAATGGGATAATATTGGATCTAAGACAGGGACATCTAAGCGTAAACTCAGAAAACCAGAATCAATAATGACTAGCAAAATGTTCCATGGAAAACAAAATGAGAAAAGTATTTTTTAATATAATAATTAATTCATTAATTTTTGAAGTCACTGCTACAGCACATGTGGGTAGTTAAGTCCAGACATAAATATAAACTATGAACAACTAAACACACTCAACTTCTAGGCTTTAAGAATCATTTTCTGATTCAAGGATTACAGAAGAAAATAGGAGAAAAAAAAAAAGAAAAAGGAAATTCTTGTGCAATGAGAGCAGAGAATATATATATATATATATATATATATATATATGCATGTATATAGTTCTTCAAAGAAGTATTAGTGTCTCTGTTTCTTGACTGTGCTTGCATGGCTGTAGAGGGATCACAATCCATAAATATTCCTGTGATGTGAAGAAGTCCAAGTTAAATCTGAAAAAATTCTTTCCAAGGGGCTTATCGCCCCATTTATCCTGCTCAAAATTAATTAAATTACAAGATGTCAAAAACTTTTTTGTCTTCATTTCCTCTTGGTCTCTACTGCTTTCCTTTGGTATAAGACATAAACTGGGTATCGGATGTGGGATTAGTACTAGGAAAAAATAATTAACATTAACCAAGTTTTCTCCATCTCTAGGTATACAGGCTTTGCTAATGAGCTGAAGCAAAACAATAAATTGACCATAGACTCTATTTAAAATACATTCTTCATTTCTGCTCATAAACTGCTGTCTGCCTTTAATTTCTGCAAAGAGAGGTAGCACTGAAAAAAACCCAGCATTTATCCCTAAGTTCAATAGCAAAGACTGGAGAAAGGATTGTCCAAGGGGAGCTATCAGGAGAACTAGGGATATAACATCTAAGTAAGTAGAACAGAGAAGAGATCAGGGAAATACCATGAATAATGTGTAAAGGTCACTAGGAGAATAAAGAAGTTAAGTTATACCTGGAGATAAATGGAGGGAAAAGAAGAAATAAAAAAAAAATGGAAGGTTAGCAAAATGAGAGAACTAGAAGAAGAATAAAAGTAGTGAGAAAAATTAAAGAATAAGAAAAACAGTTTTAATAAAAATGTGTTACACAAGATAGCTGACACAGTGCTTCTTCGAAGTTCAAAAAAGAGGAAAACATTGAAAAGTTGAAAATATTGGGCTTCTATCTTAGTTTGTTGAGTAATTTTTCTCTAGACACCTCTCTCTTTCTGCCATAGCAAGTCTGTCCTTCTCAATCTCTACCTCTTTTGCCCATCACGACACCCATTGCACTCGTATTGACTGTCTATGATACTGTGAAAACTTCTCTGTATTTATACAGTGTGACACAGGTGAAGAGAGAGAAAAGCTCCTTAATAACATCAACACCAGTAAATAAATATGTTTGGACAGAGCAGAAGGGAAGGTTTCTAGAACAGGGCTGAAAGAGGCTGAGGCCTCTTAACCTGTGCACAAAAGAAATTACAGTGCAGGAGACTGGGCAGCTTAGAACAAACCTGCTGAAAGCTGTTTTGAGCAGCCCTTTAAGGAACTAGATGTAATCTCAGTAACAGGTTGTGCCTGAATGGACTGACCTGCAAAGCAAATTGAGTCATTGCCCGAATTCCCAGGACAGTAGATGGGGAAAAGTTATTGGTTATGTTTCCAATCCATTGTTAATCTTTACTTCCTAGGGCTCTGAGGATGCTAAGTGTCATCTGACTAGGCAACATACAAGTTGATGTATGAAATACCCAATCAGAATGATAATCTCAGAATCTCTCTGAAGATATGATGTTCTAGATTAAAAAAACTCTTGTGGTAGCAATGATTACATGGTATTCGAGGTCAAACTTAACTTGAAATAGAATTCTTAAGGAAATTTTATGATTTCAACAGAAACTCTGGCATAGGGAAAAGCACACAGATACTTTTCAGGACGGTGCCTAGTGTAATTGATCCAACCTTAGGCAAGGGGATGAACAAATGATACCTTCATCCAGCCCTACATTTAAGCTAAAAACAACACAATGTTTATGTACCTACAATCCTTTCTCCTCTTAGAGCTGCTTCAGTGACAGTTCAGTACATTTACTGTAGATTTTGTTTTAACCCGAATTGAAAGCTGCACTTACATGAGTTTCACAGAACATGTGTAGCATAATTAGACTATGGTGTCCCAGGAATGTGTGTGTTTTTTTGGCTTTACAGATGGGTAGCCTTTTTAATTACTTCATTATATAACATCATGTATTTTAACTAGTTTCTTCTCAAAAGAAACTTTGAGTCTTCTAATCTGAACTTCATGTGTTTTTTGCTCTTTACACATGCAGATGTAAAAAATCTGCCAGATTGGGTAACAACCTCTGCCAGCAACTTTCCAATTTTCTGCCACTCCCCCTTAGCTGAGAAAGATTTCAGAAGCTTTCCCTTAAATAAAAACTTATATTCCCCTTGTATTTTGACATTTTTTCTGAATGTAAATACAGTGCAGTGACAAATTTTCTTACCATGGAATCTCAATATTTAATTTTACTCTTCAGATTCTACAACTTGCTCACAAAGAGAAGCAGAGGTGCAGGCACTGATCTCTTCTCTGTGATGACAGTGTTAGAACCTGAAGCTGCATCAGGGGAAGTTTAGGTTGGATATTGGAAAAATGTTCTTCACCTAGAGGGTGGCTGGACACCGGAACAGACTGCCCAGGAAGGAGGTCACAGCATCAAGCTTGACAGAGTTCCAGAAGCATTTGTACAACACTCTCATGTTTGGGGTATGATTCTCAAGGCTGTCCTATGTAGGCCTGGGAGCTGGACTTTCTGATCCTTGTGGGTCACTTCCCACTCAGAATATTCTGCGATTCTATGATTCTGTGATAATAAAACCCTGATTTTTTTCTTTCAAGCTCCTCTKCATTCTTTGTCTGTGAGGGGCAAGGTGGAAAGGAAATTCAGATATTCAAAATGCCAGAGGATTGCATCACTGCTCTGTAGTGGCTGATCTGCTTGGTCTATGTAGACTCCTGTTTCCTTCTCCTTCTGAAGACACATAGTGGAAAAGAAAGATGAAGAAAAATTAGCAAAATATATTTAACAAGATGAGAGGTTTCAAAAAGATGGTATTAATTTCTAGTACATTGGATAAATCTTCCCACTGCCTCCAAAACCCCTCTCATCACCATTATTTAGAGCATGCACTGAGTAATGAAGGCACTCCAAAACTATAGTGTGAACACAAACATAAAAAGGCTTTTTCTCTAAATAAAATTGTTGTCTTGCCAATACTAGACAGTACAGAAACAGGCTGTATAAATATTCAAATGGTACAAAGGGCTAAGGATGAAATATAATCCTCCACTTGGGTTTTTGAGTTGTTTGATGTAACCCTGCAAATTGTGTTTTAATATAGATTTTTTTTTTAGGATAGACAAAAACATAAAGCTGAAATACATGATATTGAACTAAGTAATTGAGCATGTTCATTCTTGTAAGTAAAGCCAGACACTCATCAGTTCTGCTGTGGCTGTAGAGGGAAAAGGCAACACAGAAAAAATCTAGCTGCATATTTTGATTTTAGAGATGATCAAAGAGAGCTTTCCATTCCCCTGATAGAAAGGTTCTTTGAAATCACTTAGAATGATTGGCTAGCAAAATAAAACAGCAAAATGTAGGTCTTTTTCATGTTCATGAGGGGAAATTCCTGTTGACAAACTTAATTTTCTTTTACAACACAGTAACCCATCCAGTTAATCAAGAGAAGCCAGTTGGTGTACTCTTTTTGGATTTCAGTAAAGCTTTTGATACTGTCTCTCATAGTATCTTCATGGAGAAAAAGTCCAGCACACAGGTGGATAAACATACCATGGGATGGGTGAGAAACTGGTCATGGGTCAGGCACAAAGGGTTATAGCGAATGGGGTGACATCAGACTGGTGACTTGTCACCTGGGGGATTTGCCAGGCCTCCATCTTAGGCCCTGCGCTCTTCAACACCTTCATTAACAACTTGGATGCAGAACTCGAAGGTCTATGGAGTGTTTGCTATCAATACTAAAATAAGAGAAGCTCTTGACTCCCTCAAAGGCAGGGATCCCCAGCAGGGAGACCTCAACATATTAGACAGATGTGCAATTAAGTTCCACAAGGAAAAGTGTCAGATTTTGCACCTGGGATGGGGCACCTGTATGGACAGACTGGGGAATGAGAGGTTGGAAAGCAGTGCCATGGAAAGAGACCTGGGGTCCTGGTCAGTGGCAAGTTGAACATGAGCCAGCAGTGCCCTGGCAGCCAGGAGGGCCAAGCGTGTCCTGGGGTCATCAGGCCCAGTATGGCCAGCCGGGCAAGGGAGGGGATTGTCCCACTCTGCTCTGAGCTGGGGCAGCCTCACTCTGAGAATTGTGTCCAGTTTTGGGCACCACAATATAATAAATTAATAAAGTTATTAGTCAGCATCAAAAGAAGGACCATGAAGATGGTGAGAGGTCTGGAAGGGAACTCATTTGAGGACCAGCTAAGGTAATTTGGTTTGTTCAGCATAGAGAAGAGGGCACTGATCATGGTATACAACTTCCTCATCAGGGGAAGCATAGGGGCTAGTGATAGGTCCCAGGGGAATGTCCTGAAGCTGTGTCAGGGGATATTTAGACATTAGTTAGACATTTAGAAAAGGTTGTTCACTTAGGGAGTGGTTGGGTTCTGGAACAAGTTTCCAGGGAATTGGTCACAGAACCAAGTTTGCCAGAGTTCCAGAAGCATTGGACAGTGCTCTCAGACACTTAGTGTGATTCTTGGAGTTTTCCTGCGGAAGGCCAGAAATTGGACTCAATGATCCTTGGGTGTTCCTTTCAACCCAACCTTCCCTTTTCTGCTGGCAATGTTTGCTTTATGCACCACAGCACACACTTGGCCCCTCTGGCTGCCAGGGCACTGCTGATTCACGTTCAACTTAACATCAACCACGACCCCAGGTCCCTTTCCATGGCACTGCTTTCCAGCATCTCATTCCCCAGTCTGTCCATACGTACAGGGTTGCCCTATTCCATGTGCAAAATTAGGCATGGTTCCTTGTTAAACTTCATATGGTTAGTGATTGTCCAGCCCTCAATTTGTCAAGGTCTCTCTGCAGGGCCTCTCTGTACTCAAGGGAGTCAACAGCTCCTCCCAATTTCATATTATCTTCAAACTTCCCAAGCCTTTCTTTGAGCCCTGCAGAAACCCGCTAGTGACCGGACACCAGTCTGATGTCCCTCCATCTGCTATAACTTTTCTGCCTGATCTGTGATCCAGTTTCTTACCCATCACATAACATGATTATCCAGCTGTATCCTGGACATTTTGTCCAGAAGGATCCTGTGTGAGACAGTATCAGACTTTGCTGAAGTCCAAAGAAGTTCCCACAGGGTCTAAAAGAGACTGTAAAAAATTTTGGGCACAGATAGATTTATAACACAATAATATTTTGTGTTACTCTGGACCCCCATTGTAGAAAGAAATGAGTTGGACAAGAAGGACTTCTCCCTCATGAAGTGCTGGCTGTGACCAATTACTGCGTCCTCTGGGTATTTTTCAAAACTTCCCAGAATAATCTTTGTCATTGTTTTACTGAGCACAGAAGTGAGACAGACAAGTCCTTTAGTTTACAGGTTCCTCATTCTTGACCTTCGTGAAAATTGGGACATTAGACAGGTTCCAGTCAGCTGGGACCTCCTCAGAATCCCAAAACTGCTCAAAAATCATTGAGAGAGGCTTTGTGATAAAAGCAGCAGCTAGCTCCTTGATGATTATTGAATGAATATCAGATAGACAATGGTTCATTTGCTAAAGCTTTGAGGTTTATCTGGGTCTATGACCACCACATTAGCTTTGCTTAATACAGTGTGCTAAAAACAAATGTGTTCAGGAAGTAAACATGTAGGTTATTACAAACTTTTAATTCTTGACTGAAAAAGCACTTACTGACTGTAAACAATCTGTAAAACAGTGAATCACTGGATTTTGTTGTTTGGGCAAGTCACGGAAGAAAAAAGAGTTGAATGGAGGAGTCACATTAAACTATATTAAGGAAAAATTTATTTTAGCAATCATAAGGAATACACATCAATAAGTGAGCCAAGAGTATACAGTAGGAAGTAGGTTTTTAAAAAAACAATCCGAAAAGTACTGTAGAGAGCTGTAAGGTAATACAGGTGTGCTATCTAGGCAGATTTGTTGAGCTATTTTACTATTGTTTAGAGACACTTGAAAACACTGCTCTGAATCTGTTGGGCTGGTGTTTCCAATTAAACCAATTAAACAATATGACTCTTTCCAAGGGAGCTGTTAACTGTATTGTTTGTTGTTATTATGGTGAAACACTGTGAGCCTGCCCTAGAAGATTTTTGTAGGGTACATCTCTGTTCCAGAAAAATGGCTGTGAAATTATGACACAAAATTCTTCAGGAAAACTAGATGAGAACTTGTGAAGTACAAGTAAACACATTCTAAATATTCTGGGGTTTGAAAAAATTTTCTTTCTAAAACTATGGGAACTCCAGTCTGTGCCCCAAGTATGTGCTTCCTGGAGGATAGACAAGTGGATTCGACATGGACTTCACCAGACATCTCAGCAAAAGGTGATGAAAGCATCAGAGACGGAGGACCTGGGATAGACCTCACAAAAGGCCAAGGATTGCCTTCTCCTGCTCTGTGAGCTTTTAAAATAAGTCTCTTGCTCTTTGGCCTGCCTAAGCTGTACTGTGATCCCTGGCCCCCATTCTCAACGTCCTGAGTCACATTTCACCATGTTGTTATAACAGTTTTTCTAGAGAAGCAATAGTCTTGGCAATTAATGATGTGATTTTAAAGTTTTCTTAATGTAAAATAAGTGCAGTTGTAAATTTGCAGAATTTGTCTTATTTCAAAGTTGATTCAAATTCTGATTGACAATGTACAACTTCAAATAGCTTAGCTGGGCTGTAGAGGTTGGCAAAGTGCTCACAGAGTACTTATCCACCAAGCAAGATCAAAAATTTCAACTGAAGCAATTTATGTCAGTGAAACCGAGGCCCTTCCTTTTGTAGAGAAAGAAAATATTGAGACCTCTTATAATAGTTAATGGTACTATTGGTAATAAGGTACAATATCCTTCATTATAATGTGATGTGTTTAGTGTAATTTATCTCATTAAAATATATGTATGCTGAAAAGGATTCTTATTTAGTCACTTATTATCAGATTCTAAATATGTAAATTTTAGACATCTGTTTGTACCTGCCACAACTGATTTTTTGTCTATTTATAGCCTGTGAAGTAGATATATGGAAGAAATGTTTGTGAAGACAGATCATGAAACATCAGTGGTATCCTTCAGTATCTGCTAGATGGAACAAATAATGAAGATATCATCACAGAAGTCAGCTATGGCTTCCTAACCAGGACAATGATGATCAAATTACTCTTTGAGGAACGAAGGGACACTTCCAAGTCAAGTGTCCTTGTCCTTATGTCCTTCAACTTGCCAGAAATTAACTCAGAGCATCTGGAAACTAAGGCCTGGAGATTCCTAAAAAACCTGAATGACAACTATATGGAACAGGTCCTAAGGAAGCAGATGCAGAATGATGCCCTCCTTGATCTGGTGCTTCTCAGAGAGGATGTCCTGAGCAAAGTGGAGATTGGCCACAGCCACTGGTGTCTTGGCCGCAGTGATCACAAAGCGATGGAGTTTAAAATCTCTATTGACAGAAGGAAAAGTGCCAGCAAAACCTCAACTCTGGACTCAAGGAAAGCAGATTTCAGGTTGCTTAGGAATTAGTAAGCAAGGTCTCCTGGGAAAATGTTTTCGCTGGTTCTGGGGTCAATCAGTGCTGGTTACTTTTTAAACATCACCTGCAAAGGGCACAGGAGCAGCAATTCCTGAATGCTGAAGGCCAAGCAGGAGGGGCAGAAGACCATATTGGCTGAACAGCAATCTTCTCTTGGAAATAAAGCAGGTAAAAAAGGAAGGTGTAAGGCCAGTGCAAACAAGGGAAGAATACAGACATGCTGCTTGCAAATCTAGGGAGAAAATTCATGCAGCCAAAACTGAACTGGAGCTGGCCAGAAATGTGAAGGATAATAAAAGGAGTTTTTTCAGATACATTAATGACAATAGGCAGTGTCAAAATAACATTGGCCCATTACAGGATGAGGATGGTCACCTCACACACAAGGACATGGACCAGGCAGTGGTATTTAAAACATTTTTGCCTCAGTCTCCAGCACAGATTACAGACCAAGGGGGTCTCAGTGTCCTGAGACCCAGTAGAGAATGATCAGCTCCCAAATGACCCAGAAGCTGTCTGGGATCAGCTGATACAGCTGGACCCCTACAAATCTGTAGGGCCTTATGGAATTGACCCAAGAATCCTTGAAAAGATGTCACTGCAAAACCTCTTAATGATTTTTGAGCAGTCTTGGAAATCCAGAGAGGTCCCAGCTGGCTGGAAGCTGGCGAACATTGTCCTAATCTTCAAGAAGGGCAAGAGGAAGGACCCCAGTAATTTCAGGTGTGTCAGTCTCACTTCAGTGCCTGGTAGAGTTATTGAGAAGATTATTCTGGAAGATACTGAAATACGTCTGAATGACAACACAATCATGTTGTTGCATGCATTAGAAATGTTGGGACTGTCACATACCATGTCAGATGGAACTGTTCATATCATATGAGTGATCTGACACCAGGCTTCTGTATTCCTGTGCTCCTCATGCTTGTCATTCACATAGGGCATCTATGCTGTGATCAATGGAAAATAACACAATTATTTAATGTGCAATCATGACTTCCCACAGAATTTTAAATGAGGAAATGCCAGGCAACAAGAAATCTGTAAAAGTTGGATCTCTCTTCATGGATAATCATTCTATGACCCTCCTCCATCTGATTTTCTCAGAAAATACATAATTACTATGAACTTCACACACAGCTAGGCAGTGTGAAAAGCCAAAGGAATACCATTAAAAGAGGAAAGGGCTAAATGCATGTAAAGTAGGAGTAGTTAATGTTCTTCTATCTCTCAACTAAAGTATGCAACTGTATCAAGAGAACACTCTTATAATTTATTCATTAAACTGTAATTAGTTTGAGATCTTTATAAATCTAGATTTATAAATGCCAGGTTAAAATTCCAATCCATGTAAGAAGTATTTTCATGAGAAGAATCCCAGCTACCTATACGGACAGCCCAAAGAAACAGCCAAGCTTCAAGGTTATGTATCTTTGCTGTACCCTGGCTCCACAAGCAGCACAAAATCACACATTTTGGTTTCAGAAAATGGAATTAAAAACAACAGTGTTCCATGACATTAGATCACAGATACAGATGACTGAAGCACCCATCCACAGGGTGTGTTGCAGTGATGAGTCATTTTACACAGAGCTTGGGAGTTCAGTGAAAAGCTGTAATTTTAAAAAACTACTAGCATTTAATTTTCCTAGAATCATAGAACAGTTTGGCTTATATTTTCAATTCTGTGATTGCTAAAGTAGAGACCAACAAATGTGATTATTCATTGGCATCTCAGTTATCATATCTAGCAGTCTAAATAATTATTCCATTATATTAAATAACTTGTACTTGTTGCCAGTTAGTTACTGTTGTTGAGATACAGCAGTGAGAGCAAAATCAGAATTTTGATCTGCAATTTGAGGTCTTAATTGATAGATTTCATGCTTTAAAAAAAAAACAAAAAAAAAACCCAAAACAATTGTCAAACAGAAAGAAAAATTGAACATACAAAACCCTCAGACACACAAACAAACCCTCTAAAAAACCCAAAAAAACTCCAACACAAATTGAATTATCTCACAATGACACATAAACTAGAACTGATGTAAGTATAACACAATTTCATTTCTTTCCCAGGCATGGCAAAAGCATAAGTCTGGGCCAGCTATGGCAAAATTCCTATATAAGTACCTAGCAAAAGACTTTGCATTGCTTTCCATTGTTTGAAAGGATGACCTAGATAATACAAAATTTCACACGGTTTCCTCTCTTCATAATTTGTTAACCATAGTTCAGACAAAATGTAACGCATAGAAATGAGAGAAAAATGAAGCATTGTGTAAAAAAAATGTAAACTAGATTACTTAATGTAATCATATTTTGTGTTAATATCTTTGTATAATTTTTCAAAATCACTCGCAAAGCTAGACACTGTAGGAAGATGTCTAGATTTTTTGGGTATCTAAATCCAGATCACCAACTATTATTCTAAAATATGTGTTCAGACGTTTGCATTAGACACTAGTCATGCCCAGTGAAGCAAAAAATATCAATTGCAGTTGTGATTTCTTAATCCTGATTCAGACAGATTTTGGTCACCTCTTTGGTCACTTTGACAGGGAAAATTTTGGAATTAGACATAAGAAGATTAGCTACCCCTTTCAAGACTGATCCTTGTTCCATCCTTATTGGCCTCTTTCTTCCCAGAATGAAATCAAAGTTTACTCAGTTACTTCTTCAAGATTTTTAGGCTTGTGGACTTATTGTACCAACACAGTAGTCCAAAATATTGTTTGAAGACAAACAAAATACAATTATATAATTCAGTGCAATGACAAATTTTTTGATCCACATTATTGTAAAAGATTTATTAACTCTCAGAAAATAGAGAATAAAAATGCTGATTCCTTATAAATTCTTTCTCCATTTCTTCAGCAGCAGAGTGCAGGCCACAGTTTTCTTTCACCTGGAACAGACTACCCTAGGGGCGGAATCACGGCCACAGAATTTGCCTTGGATCCAGACTGCTCTGGGAAAGGGCAAGAACACTTGCAATACATTGATAACTTTGAGCAGGGCAACACAGCAGAGGAAGTTCTTGAGAAAGGAGAGAAGACAATCCACGTCATCCTGAAAGCTGGGTTTGTCACAAAGCAAAATCAGGTTGCAGTCCTGTCCAGGAAATTCAGTGTTTAGGAGTAAAATGGTAAGAGGGACAGCATCACATTACAACGGATGTGGTTAACAAAATAGCAGCCTTGTCCCCACCAACGAGCAAGAAGGAAACACAGGCTTCCCTAGATGCTGTGGATTTTTGGAGGATGCATATTCCAAACTGCAGTTGGGCTGTAAACCCTCTCTCTCTGCTACAGACATAGATTTCAAGTGAGGTCCTGTACAACAAGTTTTGAACAAATCAAACAGGAGATTGGTCATGCAGTAGTCCCTGGGCCAGTCAGGACAGGAGAGAATATAAAAAATTTGCTCTACACTACAGGTAAGGAGAATGGTGCATCCTGGAGTCTCTTGCAAGTGGTAGACACAGGATTCAAGGATGGCCCCAGGGGTTCTGGAGTCAGGGATAGAAACGATACAAGGCCAGCTACGCCCTAACTAAAAAAGAGACCCTGGCAGCTTATGAAGGGATTTGAGCTGCTTCAGAAGTGATGGGCCCCAAAGCACAGCTCCTTCTGGCACCCTGACTGCCAGTGCTGGTCTGGATGTTCAAAGGGAAAGTCCCTCCCACACATCATGCCACTGAGGACACATGGAGAAAGTGGATCACTCAGATTGCACAATAAACTTCAATAGGTAGTCCCAGTCACCCAGGGATCTTGGAAGTCATCACAAACTGGCCTAAAGGTGAAAATTTCAGAATACCATTGGAAGAGGAGGAGAAGGTGACACGTGCTGAGGAGGCCTTGCCATATAATCAGCTACCAGAACATGAAAGGAGACATGTTCTCTTCTCTGCTGTATTGAAGTGATACATCAAAAATGGAAAGCTGCATTATGCTGTGGCAAGTTGCAGAACACAAGGGACTCTAGTCAGGTTGCAGAGCTGAAAAACATCCAGACACCTTTAGATATCGCTGAACAAGAGGAAAGGACAGCACTCTACACTGACTCATAGGTGGTAGCAAATGCTCATCAGGGGCAGCTGGATTGATAGAAAATGATCAATTAGCAGCACAGAGGCAAACTCATCTGAGCTGCTGCAGTTTGACAAGATGTCACCGCCTGGATAGAAAAGTTGGCTGTAAAAGCACATCACGTAGATGTACACACACCTCTGAGCTGGGCTACTAAAGAACATCACAACAACGGACAGGTGGCTTGGACTGCCAAGATTAAAGTGTCTCAGGTGGATCTGGACTGACAAAAAAAGGGTAAATTATTTCTGGCTTGGTGGGCCCGGTCATACCATACACAACATGCAGGTGGGCTCGTGATCAAAAGAGAGACTTAATCACATTTCCCTGGTTATTCATACCTGTGAAACATGCTGCAATCAAGCAGACCAAGCAGGTAAAACTTCTGTGGTATGGGGGGAAATGGTTGAAATATAAATATGGGAAGGCCAGGCTGATTGACAATATCATGCTCCTGCAAACCTACCAAGTTCTACATGCTGACAGTAGTGGAAACAGCCCCTGGATGGCTGGAGATATATCCTGTGCCTCACCCCACGGCCCAAACAACATCTTGGGCCTTGAAAAGCAAGTCCTGTGGTGACACAGAACCACAGAAAGAGGTCAGCCGGACAATGGGGCTCATTTCAAAAATAGCCTCATAGACCCCTGGGTCAGATAGCACGATATTGAATGGGTATCATGTTCCTCACCATGCACCGACCTCTGGGAAAATTAAATGGTGTTGTAATTAAGTAGTTGGGACTCCATGTCTTCATGCAGGAAAACACCATTCTTTATTTATATAATTTATTTTTATACCGTTTTCACAGACTTCATGTACAGCTCCAATTGGCTAGTATTTTTTTTGCCACTCAATTCATTGGTTAGTAAATGGCATCTCACCTGTCTATTAAATCTCTCTATTCTTGGATGGCTTACATATTTTCTTCACTGATTCTCATGGAATAGATTTATTGTTTATGCAGGTGCAAACTTATTTTTCTCACAAGAATAACTTGTGTTATTCTTGTACGAATAACGAGTTAACTGACTTTCATTCTTTCAATTCCTTCCCATGGGAACTTAACTAGCTGCTTAGTTGTACTTAGAAAAGTAACAGGGCTAGGCCCTGATTTTATAAAACTTTTCTTTTATAAGATTTCTACCCATATACAACAAAATGGGACAATGCAACATTAAAAACTACACTCAAACATTGGGATCTACATTTAGTGAAAAGATGCCTGGGTTGGAGGTCATTTCCATCTTACCCGGGTCCTTGAAAGAGATAGACTGTTTCCTTTAAGAGGCATAAGCCATAACTGTTGTAAACCCATGGCAAGGGGTGACTGCTGCTGTTGTTGCCACCCCACTGCCACCCCAGGGGAAAGGCAGCCCTTGCCTCAGGGCAGCCAGAGGCAGCACTTGTCCACAGTGACACTGCTTCCCAACACCTCTTCTTCCCAGGCATCTCTGGCCCCAGCTCTGGGGAAGAATATGTGGGACTGGTGCCATTTTTGTCTCTGCCCCAGATCTCTTTTTGTATGTGAATCACCCTCATTTTGTGTACTTTCCATATAATTACAGTCACTGTTCATTTTTCTTATTTCATTGCTGCTTTGTTTTTTTTCAAGTAAATGGTTCATATCTCAGCTCAGAAACTCTGCTCTTAGACTCCCTCTCACCAGGAAGGGATGGAGGGGAAAGAGAGAAGCTTAAGKGGAGTTTAATTTTCCAGATTGATTTTTTTTAAAACCAGCACAAATGAAAACAAATAGATTTTTTCTTTTCAATTAAAGGAGGATTTTGGTATCTTCTTAATATATGGAATAAAACCCTAATGACCACCAGCAAATTCATATAATATTTTAAAATAAAATTTCTACACTATGGTCTTTTTCAGAGCAAGGTTTCAATAGCCCTAACCAATTTGGCTTTCCCAATGGTTCTCCTTCATCAAGGAGTTGTTTTTTCTTAGACCTGTGAAAGAAAAAGCAAGTAAATTTATGAACAAAATGTATTTTATCAGTTCTATGTGGTCCAGAGGTCCAGACGTTTCTTCCATTCTGGCAAGTTCCTACTACTTTTATTATTTCATTGTTTGACTCGTGCTTGTTGGAGGCAAAGATGAAATTGTTAAAGAATAGGCATAGAAGAACAGGTTTCAAGAAATTATCTCATCTGTTCTCAACTATACTGAAACAGTCCCTGACAGATTTTCTTTTGCCCTGTAGTACAGATTGTCATTAATGTGATCAATTCAAAGTAATCCCTCTGAAAATTTATAAGCTTGAACAAGAGGGTTGTCATGCACAGGTCTCCGCAGCAACATAAACAAAGGCATCTTTAGGTTTGACGATGACATCCTTCTGGATACCATTAAAATATGTAATGTTTGTAATTCTGGAGCTACTTCATTCATCCTGTAAGCAATTTAATGTAATCTTATCATCACTCTCATTGCAGCTGAGAACAAGAAATCCTCTATAGCAAGAAGGAGGCATCAATTCTTTGGGCACTTGTGATGTCTATGCCATATCAAATCTTAACTGGTGATTAGGACCACAAAACATAGGTAAGCAGGGAGCAGGGAGTGGGAATCAACGATCTCAGCATACGTTTCCTGGCCAGAGATTTTTCCACAGACTCTTTTTCTTTTTCCAAACAAATAAAGCAGTCAGGTTATTGATGAGTCACTATGCTGTCAGAAAATTTATTTCATATTAAATGACCAACATTTACCTAATTTTTTTAGCACTGATGGGAATATGGGATGTTATCAGACTCAAACCCAGGTATAGAGTTTTAACTGTTCTCTGCATTTTTGCTGCAATAGCAAGTCAAGGTCAGTTTTGTGGATTAGATTCATTGACCTCCAGGAAAATCAACAGGTAATTCAGGGAAGTCATAAGTAGACAGAAAAAGCTCAAGTAGTTGTTGCCTTTCAGACTTCTGGAAAAATATTATTGAATTTCTTTTTTAGAAAACATCATTCATTTATACTGTATTTCTTTCTCTTATTAAGTCACAGTGCTTAGAACAAATGCTATCACAAGAGAAGGATATCCATTAGCTGTGTTTACTATTACTCTCTAAGAGTTTTCAGAGCATCCCTCAAACCTGATGTTTAGATCTAAAATTCTCAGCATGTTCAGCAGAATGTTCACAACACAGCTATCTGTTTTTAGAATAAGTGTCTTTCCCTATTCCAGTTAATTGAAAGCAATTCTCAATCACCCTCCTGTGTTTAAAGTATCTGGATAAAGTTATAGTGGCAGAAAAGTCTCAGGGTTTTAGAGACTTATAAACAACATAGTTGTTTGAACAGTTGACAAATAAATTCAAGCTCCCCAGGATACTCTTGTTTAGGATTTTCCCAATTAGGCATTTTATTTGATCTCTGGGTCTGGGTAAGCCACAATTCTCAAGAATTGAAGAAGAGATTAATGGACTGGATACAATGGCTAATTCCTCTCCAGAGTTTTGTTCATTGCTTGTCTTTGCTAATTTAATACYATTATACTCAAAGTGAAATAAATCAAAATGAGAATTAGGCTTAGTGCAACCAGCCTTTGAAGGGAGTTAAGGGCTTCCAGATCAGAAGAGTTTTTTACAATTTTAAATGAAACCATTAGTTTTTCACATGGAATGTGGCAAAGAGGCTTGCAAGACAGCTTTTCTAAGAAAAGAAAAAGTTGTGATTTTAGCTGTTAGACAGAAATGTACAATCTCTTTAACACAGAGACATTCGAAAAAGGAAAGGCCCTAAAATATTAAATATTCAAAAAATGTCTGGGCAGCTGGAGCACCAGGAAAATATTTGAGTAAAAGCCAGTGCAATGTAGGACACAGATAAAGGCAAAACAGTTTTCTGGTTTGTTTGTTGGAGCTTTTTTTTCCTTTAATGACTGTACTTGAATCTGAAATTAAGCACAGCAGGTAGGAAGATACTGCAGAGATTTTAAAAGGTGCCACACATCTGTATGCTAACAGAGTTTGGTTTTTACCCATAGAGATGTGGACCCCACAGTGTTTACAGTCACTAATGGGAATTGTGTATTTCCTGCAAGTATACTGTGTCCTGTTGACCCACTATTTAGAGCAGATAACTTCTATCTCTTAATTGCATTTTGCTCTAAGAAATGGGTTGTTTTTCTTGAAGGATGCATTTTACACATGCTGTCTTCCAAGATAGTGTATTTTTCATTTCTGTGACTATATCTGTCTGGACAGATATAGGTAAGATCTATATTCTGGGGGACAGGTGTTCAGATATATAAATAAGCCTAACTCTACCAGAATCAGGTGTATACAATAGACTGCTTCTCATTGCAAAAAGGCTACCTCTTTCTCCCATTCTGACGTGGTACCCTACTGAACTACAACACATGCAGTGTGCAGGTCAGCAGCTGTGGTACATGTTTTCTGAATGTTTGCATATAAAGTGGTCAAAATGCCCATCCTACAGGAGCTTCCTTAGAATTCTGCAAAATGTGACAAGATCAGAAAGGCTATGATCCTTTCCCAAAATGAAAGTAGTAGGTGAATTTTTGTTCTCCAATTTTTAAAGCAACCACCATATTTTACCACTCCTGATGTATTCAAAAATGTCCTCATATTTTGGGCAACTTAAAAGTACACTCAAATCTAGTAAGATTAGTATTAGTTAGTTAGTTAGTATTAAAGTATTAGTTAGTATTAAAAACTTTAGTCTAAGAACTTTGCTTTGTCATCAAACATATGATATTTTATGTGGGGCATTTGCTCATTCAATTCACATGAACAAAGCATAAATTTGTTGAAGCAGAAAAATCTAAAAAAAAAAAAAGTAAAAAAGAGAGAGAAAGTTAAAAAGAAGGAGATAAAATAAAAAAGTAGGAGAGGGAAAAAGTAACAAAGCAGCCCAAATACACTGCATTCCTTTTGGGATCCTGAATGAGCTACAGGCCAGATCAAGTTCTGTGGTTTGGCACTCCCAGATATGAAGCAGAATAGAATAGAAGGCCACAACCACTTTTTCCTGGAAGTCTTCCATGTCTGATAAAAGCCTCAAGGTACAGTTAGATAGGCTGTAGGTTACTGTACAACCTCAGTAAAGCTGGACCATGTAGAAAGAGTCCAAATGTGATTCTTTCAGATCCATATCTGAGGAAGTGTGTAGCAACAGATCAGTCCAAACCATTACAGAAAGCATACATCAACAGTCCAGAAGGAGATTTTCTTTCTTTTCCGGGTGAGATAGAACAAATTGCTAAGGCCAGGACTGCACTGGTTAATGCAGTGTACCTGGGCTTTTTTTGTCAACACCAAGAAGCGGGAAACCTTAATGAGATCACTGTGCTTCAAGATTGTGTTTCCCAAGAACTAGAGTATATTGTTCACATGGGGCTCTAAATTCTACTGGAAGTTATAAATCACAGTCATTTTGGTGTCTTTTGCATTTGGCAAATGTTGCCAATGCATAATTGGGTTTTTTAATGTTCTGTATATTTTGTTATATGTTTGTAATGGTTTGTTCCTATCCCCCTATCCCAAACCCCCGATGGTGTTTCCCTTGTGTTTCCCTTGTCAATCACCTTGTAAGATCTAGCAGATTCTGGGGAAAAAGCCCTAGGATTTGATAAGGTACCCCAGTACCACCTTCTTTCATTGCTCTGTTTAGTTCCCCAATTCCAGATCACAACCCCCTCCCCCGAGACTGGTTCTAAGTTCTCCCCTGCTCAGKGTACGCCCCCTGTACTTAAGGTGAGGACAGAGGGGCTGCCGGACACTCTCACTCTGGGGTTCTGGCCCTCTCGCTCTGGGGCTCTCCCTCCCTGCACTGTCCATCTGCACATGGAGGTAACCGAGAGGAATAAAACCAGGTGAAATCCAAGCAGAGTCCACTTTTTCTTCCACGCCGTCAACCATGCTTCAACCTGAGGTTCAGACCCACCAAGCCTCCCTCCTATAGAAGCCAGGGAGCGAGCTAGCCAGTGAAGAGTTCTCCCAGCGCGTTTCTATAGGCAAACATATTATCTCTATGTTTGGTGCAGGGTATTATAAAATATGTTATAAATAATTCGTGCTTAGAGAATTAAATATTTCAGCATTTGTGAAACCGAAGCCAGTAACAGGGGAAGAAAGCGATTTGTACCAGAAAAGAGGGAGACATCAAGCAAGGATAAGCTGTCTCCAGAAATTCCAACGGATTTTTCATCTGACAACACCTCCATGATATGCATCTGATATGCAACTACAATAAGATAATATGCGTGCCAAGGATGTGTATTCCCAAAACAAATTCCAGTCAAAAGAATTAAGTATTCATCCCTTCCTGGAAAACTCTTCTGTCAGACGACCAGCAGCAAGAAAAAAAAAATATATGAATATGCTAAAGAAACAAGAACAACAAAACAGTGAGAAAACCCCTGTTCAGTCGGGAAAATGTATAAAAACGGGACCCTGCAAAGGCACAACTTGTGAACCATGGGGGATTCAGAGCAATAGAGTTTGAATCTAAGTTCACCCAGTGTCGACCCCGGGCTCGGCACTGTTTTGATTGTGGCTTATTCAAAACTTATATTTTGATTAATTAATAAATTCTCTTTAATTATTAATTGGGTTACACCTTTTATGTCAGTATGAAGAAAAGGAGTTGCTGAAGGCCGTAGAGCCTTAGTATCTCTTCAGTATTCTAACCATTTCATGAAGACTCTTCTGTATTTATTTCATGGCTGAGAGATGTAACTGAGGCTTCGCTCACAGCATTATGGAGATTTTTCTTCAAGGGATGGTCAGGCCTGCTACACAAGACATTGCTCCTGCTCCTGGAGAAAAATCATCTTTCTTTAGAAATCCTCTTCCTTCTCAGGAAGCTCATGTCAATCCTTGAAAGCTGAGAATTATCATCAGCTTAACCAACTCTCCACAGCTGTGTCCCATATAGCTTGCCACTGCCACCTCCATTTCTGAGCTTCTTGATCACTAGCAAAGAAGGGCAAAACTTAAATCTAGACCTTACCCACCAGCACCTTCCAGTTCCTGTACACCCTAACAGGAAAAATCTCCCTGTGAACATGATGAATATTTTGTCCTAGCACATCCAGCAGTTGTGTCCTTGCACATGGGGTCCTGTGTCTTGCTGCAATCAAAGGAAGTTGAGAATAAATTCCCATGTTTCACAGACATACTCTCTGAAAAAAAAAAGGCACCACTGATATTTAAAAAAAGAACAACCAACCAAACAAACAAACAAAACTGAAAAAGCGCAAAGATTTTGTTTTGCTGAAACAGTGCACTCTGCTGGGCACATTGCTTGGCCATTGTCTCTGTCAGTAGTTACTTTTGTGAGTAATATTGTAAACCTAACCTCTATTAGGATTTTATTTTTCTAAAGTTTCAATTTCCACAATTTTCAGCATTTCAGGCACCTAGTAATGCTACTGGTATAAACAGGTCAAATACATCTTAGGAAAAACAACTAGAATCTATCTCAAGAAAATTTTATGGAAAATGTAATGAGAATTTTGTAGTCCTGGAGGTAAGCAGGTAAGCTTTGCAAGCATTTTTTTAACACTACAGAAAGAGACCTTGTTCCTCCATCTTATTTGGCTACCAGTGTGATCCTGAAAATAGACTGAATTCAAACATATTCATAAGCCACATAAATAATAACCATAACCAAACTTAAAACTTTAAAACTGTTTGTGGAAGTATTTTGTTATTGTTTTCTTTTTCAGAGCTAAAGGGAAAGAAAATAAAATCATACTTATAGACAAAAAAAGGTAACGGTCTTATAACAATTATGCAAGTCATCCCTATCTGTTTGTGGCAGAATTTGTAACACCTTCTGAAGCCCTGAGATGCTGTATTTAAACAGCAGTGCTTCCTGCAGGCTTTTGTCAGCACTATTTACATCTTTGAATATCATTTTGACTCCACATAACAGTGTTGTAGCTCATATGCTTCTCTGCACTTTTAAATAGACAATCCAAGAAAGGGAGCTGTCAGGATTGTTGAAAGAAGATCTGGCATTTAGAGCCGATCTTTGGAAATAGTCAAGATATGAGGAATGCATCTCTGCTTCTCATACTCATCTTCTACCCATCTAAAGAGATGAGTACATTAGGGATTAAGTCCCTATGGTTACACCATCAGTACACCTCCAGATTTCACTCCTTTACTGCTTTACATTCTCTTTTGTAACTTTAGAGAGACTAAAAACTCCAATGCTGMAAATCATATGAGTATCCTATTTATCTTAAGCAGCACTTTTAAATAATCCACTTTTTATATTTTTCGTCAGTACTGTTTGATGCCCAAAAATATTTACTTGAAGTTAAAACATTATCAGATACCTACTGTCCCTCTGTAGTACCTCAGGGGGAATTCAAAACCAGACAGYTTAGATCTCTGCACTTCAAAGAATTTCCCCTGAAACCTTGTTTACAGCATAAGCTAAAAAACAAGGTCCCTTTCACCTTTTGTACTACCATTAAAAACATTAAAGCACAACACTCCACTGAATAATTCTTCCACAACATACAGACAAATGCTACCATAGTCTTAAACCGGTCAATTGTTTTCCTTTTAGCATGCTAATTTACCACTGCAGAAACCTAATACTGGAGAGACCAGAATGTTTTACAGTAATTTCTGCCCCATCGCCTGCTGCTACGTTATTTCACAGCTTCACACAATTCTAATGTAAGATACAGTGAGATCTATATTGCATTAAAAAATTACTTCAAAATAGAAATTTTAAGAATTTCCTTCCTTGACCATCTCAAAGAGATTTATAGCAGTTAATTCAACCTTTTATTGGTCACGTCTTTCTTTTAAGTTGTTTTATTGTAGTAAAGGTTAGGGCTGAATTAAACAGCACACCCTAATTATGCTTTAATATCTTTAACCAGAAAATGAGAGTTTCATACATAAATATATACACTGTACCCTCCCACTATGTGTGCAAACTCTCCAAAAGCCAGCTATAGTTGTAACTATTTGTAGTGGGTTGGCTTTGGGCAGCTTTCAGATCCCCACCAGGTGCTTTCTCTCTAACTCTCCCCAGCACTAAAAAGACACTAGGATGGAAAAGTTCATTGGCTGAGATAAAGCGAATCTAATAATGAAAGCAAAAGCCACACATGGAATTAAAGCAAACCCAGGAAATTTATAGTCTCAACTTCCCATCATCAGGCAGATTTCCAGCCACTTCCTGGGCAGCAGGGCCTTATCGTGCATAGGAGTTGCTTGGGATGACAAACATAAAATTCCAATGCTTCCTCCTCTTCCTTCCTTCCCTCCAGCTCTTATTGCTGAGCATGATGTTGTATGGCATGGGATTACCTTTGGTCATTTGAGGTTCCTCCCAGACTCTTGCCCAGTCCCAGGCCTTCTAGTGGGGAAATGAGGGGTTTTTGGTGATCCAGCCTTGATGCTGTGTGAGCCCTGTACAGCTACAGCCGAAACACCAGTATGTGACCAGCACTGTTCAGGTACCGACACGAAACAAAGTACCACATGGGCCCCTATGAGCAAAATTAACCATCTTCCAGCCAGACACATACACTACTGGACAGTGTCATGAGGTATGCCACATTTCAGCAGAAGTTTGAAACCTGATTTTTTTTGTCTCCTTGTAACAATCCAAAATTATTCTGCTGGATAAGTGAGCGTACAACTGGTGTAATTTATATGAGCAATGAAGCTTGCACAGCTAGTTTATAAAAGCCTACTACAACCTTCTACAAGGTTCTAAAAACATGGGAAACAAACTAAAAAAGATTGTCGGTTTTTCTTAATTTGATTCACAAGGCTAAAAAGTGGAAACTCACTTTTGGATCCAAAAGATCTCAAATGCATTCAGAAATTTTCCTTGCTGCTTTCACTTTTTCACAGCTATTTTCTCAGTTGTAAATACAAAGGTAATGTTAATGAACCACTTTGTTTTAATAGTGTGTAAAGTTTTCAAATACATCACTATACTTAAATTTAAATGACACAAAACCTTTAAAAACCCCATTACATTAAATATTTCTGATTTTTTTAAATTATATAATTGATCCATCCCTAAAAACAATTTTTCTTCTACCAAGATGAATATCTGYTGAATTTATCTGGTTTCCTTATTTTGTAAGAATAACATTTTCACACTGTGGTTTATGTTATAAGATAGATTTGTGCTTCAAACTAACGTGGTGTGATATATGACATATATATTAATCCGTGCTTGGAAATTAAAGAATCCAATACTGTAAGAAAACCGTAAGCAGAAGGCAGATTTTGAGGTTGTGAAACATGGGCGGCACTGAGGAAGACTCAGATTTGCAACAGAGAAGACATGGCTCGGTTGGAGACGGCTCTACCAGGGTTGGGCGGGAATACACCCAGTGATTGATACCCGATATGCATCTGTGATAAGACAGTCAGAGCTGTGCATCCCAGTGCTGGATTCCCGCAAATCAAATCAAGCCCTCATCCCTGCCCGGAAAAAGGCTTTGAAGAACCAAATGCAAGAGAGAAGTTACATGAATATGCAAACTGAACAAAAGTAGACAGAAGACCTTGCCTTAAGGGAAATAAACTGTATAAAAACTGCCCCCCAGAACATGGAGTTGGTGAACGGGAGGAGTTCAGCTCGATTGAGACTCTACATTCACCCAACATTTGAATCCCAGGATCGGAGTTGTCTCTTTTATTGTGGCTTTCCAAGATCAGATTAGTGAAATAAAATTGCTTTCTATTAAATTGGCTACTAATCTTTTATAACACACACCCATCAAACCCAATGGCCCTCTCAAGCATGGAAAAACTTGATCTGAAGTTAGAATAAATCTGTACCATTTCTCATTATCCAAAATATTTAAAAGTTAGTTTATACTTTTATGTAAGAGTATAAAAAGAACCGTAAACTGGAAATTAATGTATTCTATTAGGCAAAATAAAATGTAGCATCAGTAAAACACGTCATTCATCTACGGCAGATTCTTGAATCCTTTTCTCAATGTTTACAAATTTTTATGCAGGTCACTGCCAAGTAAATAATCTCATAAATAATCTCTTATGACTGCTCTAACAGAAAAAAATAAAGATTGTCTCCATTTCTCTATTTCTCCACTATCTCTAGATATCTGCTTTGAATACTCAAAATTTTTCCTTTAACCATTCCATGAAAGATTCGCTTTAAGACTTCCTTGAATAAATTTTAATTTTCTGCCTCTATTCTCTTGTTTTGTTGTAGTTCATTTGAGATTTTGTTCTGGGTTTTAGAGATTTTTTACTGTTGTTTGTTTGTGGGGTTTGGTTTTTTAATTATTTTTTCCAGCCAAGAGGGATGCTTTTGTAGCTTCAGTTATATACTAGGAGAACTATCGTTAGGAATAATGGTTTCTTTGTTTAATTTAAATCACAAGGGAGGAAAGAAAGAAAATAAAAAAATCTTTTCTTCCTCAGATTAATTCATGAGAAGACAGCAGGCTGTTCTTGTCAGTTAGGAAGATCATTCTCGCTAAAGAACAATATTAGTATTTAGTTTGGTGAGGTGGAGGACATACCATGTGCTTCACTCTTGGTGGAATTAATTGAATGTCACATGCCATAGTTCAGGGTCTGTTGTCCCACAGCTTCTGAATTAATGACAATGGAAGATGTTTTGCACTTGGGAGAGCTGACACAAATTTGTAACTGAAGTTCTCACAAATGAGAAGCAAACAGGGGTTAATGTCTTGACCTCATGCATTCAACTGTGCTCTCAAACCAGAGAGTGTTTTTCACCCACTTTGCAGCTATGAACTGCTGCTAATCTTTGATGAAACACTGACATTTTACCGATCTCAATAACAACTGATAAGTGCCTCCTGTTGACAGTTGTACTGTGTTTTAATAAACAAATAAACAGCTTATGTACCATTCTTGGCAAGAAACCCCATTCACTGAGGCAGAGCACCAGCTCTCCCAGTGTTACTTGGGCTAATTGACTCATTGGATGAAGTTAAATCACACTATCCCCAGTGGGATGTATGTTTCCCAGTAATCAATAGCTCAACAAGATCCACATGGCAGGTAATTAAGTGGAAAGTAATTAATACCAATCAAATGTTTCATTAAGTTTGCCATTCCTTCACTCAGAAGTCCCAGTGTACTGTAAATAAGCCTCTGAAGAAAAGAATAAACACACTCTGTTTCCTAACAAGCTAAATATTATTGCTAAATTCTTCACTGCTCTGTGCAACATTTCAAAGAAGCATCTCATACACACAAACGTCCTGGTATTACATTCTAGAAGAGATTCTCAGCTCACACTCTCGCAAAGATTAGCCTGCTACCTGAAAAAAAAAAGGTGGTGCTTCAGTCCACACCAAAGGAATTACATTAATTGTGCAGAGCATTTGGAGTACTCCTTTTTGCAGTAGTATTTCACCTGTCATACAAGTGGGGGGAAAGGTGTAAGAAAATGTAAAATATTTTATGTTCACAAAGAGAGCTGGAACAAAACAGTCAAAACCAATTACAGCTACGTGAACAGGTGACTGCCTCACATAGTCTATGTCCCCGGTATTTTTTTAGTGTTCCTTGAACACATTGGAAGAGGACTGATTGTAATTTTCTATATAGAGTAAGGCAGGGATAGATTTCTGTTTTAGAAAATTTCCTGAGTGAATTCTCACCTTGTCCAATAGTCAGCAAAGGTGGAAGCTACCACAGGAAAGGAATCTTTCCCCCATCACATAAAGCCTCACTTTTTTCTCTTTTACCAGCCTTTTTAGCTGCAGAGGCTAAAAAGTTGTTAATAAAATTGTTCTAGGATTATTCTGTCTCAGGGCTTCTTGGTTTATATACAGATGAGTGGAAACAATGAATTAGAGGACAACATTGAATAAAAACCATGAATAAAAACCTTTTGCCTCAGTGAATGGGATTCCTTGCCAAGAATGGTACATAAGCTGTTTATTTGTTCATTGAAACACAGTACTACAGTCAACAGGAGGCACTTATCAGTTGTTACTGAGATTGGTGAAATGTCACTGCAGACTTCTCTCTGGACAAATCAACTTTGTATTGTGGGAGACAACTTCCAGTTGGGATAGACCTTAGCATCTGGAGAGAGAGAGTCTTCTCTGTATAATAACAATTTACAGGAAGCCTATCTAACAGGGCCCTCAATTATGGAGTAAAATAGGGTGAAAATATGAAATTAAGGGAAAAAAGCAGTTTGTTACTTTAGCAGCAAATAGATTTAGGAATACATTCACAGACAGTATTTCTAAGTGTAAACAAATTCTATACAGGAAGACACAGATATTCCCAGATCACTTAGTGTTTTATTCCACATTTATTCCTTGTTCAAAATCCACAATTGTGGCACCATTTTAATCTGTTACAAGTATTTTCTCTCTTGCAGGGAGAAAATTGGAAACACTAAGGCCCCAGGTAGAATTTAATCTGGCTACTGCTGTAAAAGACCCAGCTAATGTTTTTACAAATACACCAGCAACAAAAGGAGAGCTAAGGAGAATATCCACTGGATGTAGACAGAAGCATAGTGACGAAGGATGAGGAGAAGCCTGAGATACTTAATGCCTTTTCTCCAGTCTTGAACAGCAGGACCAGTTGTCCTCAGGGCACTCAACCCCTAAACTGGAAAACAGAGATAGGGAGAAAACTAAGCCCTCATAATCCAGGGTCAACTATTTTGTCAGTGACCTGATACACACACACACACACACACACACACACACAAGTCTACAGGGTCAGATGGCATCCACCCAGTGGTACTGATGGAGCTGATAGAATAATTCACCAAGCCATTTTCCATTTTTTTACCAGCAGTCTTGGCTAACTGGAGAGGTCCCCATTCACTGAAAATTATCAGATGTGATGCCCATCTATGAGAAGGGCTTAAAGGAGGGTCTGGGGAACTAGAGGCCTGTCAGTTTGACTTTGGTGCCTGGGAAAGTCATGGAGCAGATCACCTGGAATGCCATTACATGGCATTTGCAGGACAAACAGAAGAAGCCAGTCCCAGACAGCACAGATTTAGGAAAGAGGTCTTCTTGACCAAACTGATCTTCCACTACGACAGGATGACCCATTTAGTCCATCCATGTGGATGCTGCTTCCTTAGATTTAAGTAAAGTCTTTGACACCATTTCCCACAGGATTCTCTTGGAGAAGTTGGCTTCCCATGTCTGGAACGTGTGCACAGTTCACAGCTGAAATACAGGCCCAGAGAGTGATGGTGCATGGAGCTGCCTCCAGCTGGCAGCCAGTCTCTGGTGGTGCTCCCCAGGGCTCAGTGCTGGGGCCAGTCCTGCCTAACACCTGTGTCGGTGGYCTGGATGAGGGTTGGAGTCCCCCCTCAGTGCTTTTGCAGTGACACCAAGTTGGGTGGGAGTACTGATCTGCTGGATGGCAGGAAGGATCTCCAGAGGGCCCTGGACAAACTGGGTTGATGGGAGGGGGATGGTGGTATGAGGCTCAACAAGGCCAGATGCTGGGTCCTGCCCCCGGGTCACAACTGTCCCCTGCAGCATTGCAGACTGGGAGAAGCATGGCTGGAAGTCTGCCCAGTGGAAAAAGAGCTGGAGATGCTGGTCAACAACACTTGACTATGAGCCAGCATGTGCCCAGGTGGCCAAGAAGGCCAAGGRCATCTTGGCTTAGATCAGAAAGAATGTAACCAGAGCAATGACTGAACCCTTGTACTTGGTGGTGGCAAGGCCACACCTCTAATCCTGTGCTCAGTTTTAGGATCTTCACTGCAGTAAAGACATTGAGGTGCTGGAGAGAGTCCAGGGAAGGGCAACAGAGCTGGGAAAGGATCTGAAGAGTAAGGATAATCATATGAGGAGCGGTTGAGGTGTTGGGGGTATTTAGCCTGAAGAAAAGGAGTCTCAGGGAAGAGCTTAACCCTCTCCATGGCTACCTGAAAGGACTCTGAAGACAGATCAGTCTCTTCTGAGTAATGAGTGATGGGACAAGAGGAAATGATCTTAAGTTCCACCAGGGACACCCCTGGTAGAAATATTGGAAAATATTTCTTCTTTGAAAGGATGGTCAGGCATTGGAGCAGGCTGTCCAAGAAAGAGGTGTAATTACCATTCCTGGAAGTTTTCGAAAGGTGTTTGGATGTGGCATTTGGGGACATTGTTTAGTGGTAAACAAGGTAGTGCTGGGTTAATGGTTGGACTTGATCTTAGAGGCCTTTTTCAATCTTAATGAATCTATGATCCTGTGAACTCACTCTTTGCCAAAATGAGCAATTCTCTATGTTCAGAAGATTGAACTGGGGAAAGCAGACACAAATATAAGACTGAATCTAGTGTCACTGTGTAAACATGCTCAGAACACCATCCAAGTAAGAGGAATAATGCCTCTCGTACAAGTACAAGAATCGGTAAACACAAAAAATAATCACAACTGAAATAAATAGTAATAACACACTATCTATTTTCTGTTAAAAAATATAACTTATAATGTAGGTAAAATATGCTGTGTGTATGTACGCCTATTTTAAATTTATTTTGATGTGTATTGTACACATATGTTAAGAATGCCTTAGTGCAGTCAAATATATAGAGTAAGATTTATGGGTGATATTACTATTCTGAACATTTCAGATTTCTTATAATCTCTAGATCTTCCTATACTAAGTACAAAGCATTTAGTTGAACAAAAAAATCTCCTCTGATACATACACACAGAGTTCCCATTGATTTCTGCACTGCTGACTTCAATGGTACTTGAATTGTGTGTACTGGAGGGCAAAAGACAGCTATTTATAGTCTATCATTCCCAGGAAAAATGAGCAGACTGGCTGTCCATTATACTCGCATCTATGGTATCTCTAACACTTTCTGAATCATCTTCTCTCATTTAATCCAATTCATAGCAAATGAGCTATAGCAAAAAGATATCTTTTATTGAACCAATTTAGCAACAAAAAAATAGAAAATTATGTATTTATCAGCCAGGTTTGAAATATGAAAATTACAAGTTTTTTTTCTTGTTTCTAAATATTGTTTTCTAGTTATCTTCCACAGATCCCTTGGAATTTCTCTTTTCAGTACAGAAGAATGAGTATACTCTGACAAAAAGCAAGGCTTCCTCAACTTTGTAAAAATAGCAAAAAGGAAAAAAAAATCAAATCAAGAATTTTCATCTATGTGTATTCCTTTTTTTTTAGAAAGTTATGCAGCCACACAGATGGTCTGCTGCTTCATAATGCCTTTCTGTTATGTCCATTTATTTCAAAAAATATAAAAAAACAATAATATTTTGGCTTAAAAAAAATATAAAAAGAGGAAGGGAAGATTCATCCTGAGTTCCAAAGTGAAAAATAGGAAGCCTTTTTTTCCTGTGTATAAAATTGTTTCCCATTTTATTTTTCAGGCCAAGAGGACCTGATGCTTTGCAATTTGACATCAGAAAGGATTTGTGGGAAAACACCCGTTTATTTTCTGTCTCAGTTTTGTGACCAGAGTATGAGTCTGAACTAGGCTTGAATCACATCAGTCCTTGAGGAAATGGGAAAAAGAAAATTTATCTTGGGCATAGGCATAAGAATATAGAGGTTCAGAAAAACACAGATATAAACAGTCTTGTAACAAGGCCAAAGTCTGGTTTAACTTGGTTGAATTTACTCCTTTTCAATCTGACTGACTCAGCGGCTTGTTCTCTTAACCAAAAACCACCTTCCTCGTAACTGTTCTGGCAATAGCTGTGTTTGTAATTGTAACACCTTACTGAAACGGATAAGATCTTGGTTAGGAGTTAGGCCACAGTCTTGAAAAAAGCTATTTGTAAAATTCTGCTTATCTATGGGTAGTGGTACCACCAGAAACTTCATATAAAACATTCCTCAGTTTTCAAAGCCATATATATTACCAGACTAGATAGCCTGACAAAATTCTGGAGTTTGATGCTAGGACATGCCTTCTAAGAACAGCAGGGCTGTGTTTGAAAACTTGCCTCCAGCAACTACAGTGTGTGTGCCTTCTATAACCACATAGTAAGGGAAGAGTTGCTAAGAAAATCTCCATCCAGAGTTGCTAAGAAAATCATGATCACACCTTCAATGGTCACTGGATAGCAATAAAAGCAGGTGCAGGAGAACCAGAGGAAATGGAAAACACCCTTGGAGAAAAACAAAAAAAACAAAAACCAAAATACAAGTAAAGAAGTAGTACTACTAAAAAATATGAATGAAAAATGCAGAAAGGAATTCTCTCTAAAATACTGCAATTGTAGAGAAAGTGTTCATTTCAACCCTGATTCCTCCATGAATCTCTTGGCACAGGTAAAATACCAAGTATTTAAGAACTGACCCTTCTGCCAGATTCTTGAAAAAATCACTTGTTTGCAGGCACCTCAAGAATTAAATGCTTTTTTCAAGAACCAAACTTGTTTTCTCAGAAATAAATTGTCAATATCAAGTATTCCAGCTGTCATTAATGCCACACAGACTGTTAAAATGACTTTTACAATGGTTAACCTCCACCAAAAGCATCTTCATTTAATCAGTTTTAGGATTCCTAAGGAGTGTATTTACATGGCAAATGTTTTCTAGCACCTCATTAAACAGAACACTGTAAAAGTAATCACCTTCCCCACAGACCTTCAAAATTTAGCTGGGCATAGACATGAGCAAAGTATACTAACTGGGCCTGTATTGAGTTGGGTTTGGACTGAATACTCCCCTTGATCTCCCTTGGAATTAAAATATTCTTTGGTTCCAAATGTTAACATTCACTATTCTCAGGCCTGAATAAAAGCTCCATTCCTAGTCCTCCTCAGGGAATCCCTCCACTGACTACCAACAAAAACAGGAATTAACTTAGTGTCACATACGTAGGATCTGGTTACAGCTTCTCATGTCTTTTCTCTTTAACGACACCTTTCCCTTTAAGAACGACACAAGTTGATACTATGTCTTCCCCAAATTGTCATATACCTACAATATTTTATAATTAAATCACGCCCCCTCCCCCCAAAAAAGAAAAATCAGAGGAAAAAATCTATGTTTATTATTAGTTGAATTTTCAAACCGTAAAACAGAGAAATATTAAAAAGTCATGCTGTGATTATGGAATATGCAGTGAAATGGAAGAATCTGAGGAAAAAAATCCTCCCTTGTCTTCATCATGTGGGAGTACGAAAAGGATATCTCCTCAAGAACAATGCTCCTAAGTCAAACTAAGAGATATATTCTTTGCCCAGGTTCTTCATAGGTGTTTGAAGTAGCTCTTTTAAAGCCTCCTAAGTGAATCTTGGGAAAAAAAAATATAAAATAAAAAATCAACCGTAAGATTTACTGTGTTCTGTTACCATTTGGCAAAATGATCAGTGTTACCAGGTACCAACATCAACCCTAAAAGCAGGAATGAGCCATAAATGTTCTATTAAATTTTCTCACAAAAATGGAGAAGTGGATGGGAATTATACTCTGTGGTTTTGGCTGGAATTATTTACTGAACGCTTATATTCTTCATTGCTATCCTCTGATTCCTTCAGCAGAGAAAAGCTAAAACCCACCAAAATCCACTCTCATGTACAGGCATGTCCTGTAAAGCTTGTCCTAAGTTTTGTATGTTTACAAACCCAGACCAACAGGCTTTGGTTTTCTGGGCTTTATTGCTGAAACATGTGTTTTCCTCTCCTCAGAATATCACATATTAATATCCACCTGAATAAAGACAAAATAATGTGCTCATGTAAACAAGCCAAAGTACCTTCCTGGTGAAAAAAAAAAATCACTGTGTTTCTATAGGTATCAATGAAGTTCAAAAGACACTGTAAGAATATGTCAGAGTAAAAAAAATAATTATTTTACTCTCTACTTTGGATAGCATACAAAACGTTGTAAAGTTTTTCCCAAAATTACAAAGGTAATGTTTTTAATCCAATTTGTGTTGATACATAAGCAAGTCCCTGATGTACATTTCATGGACCACAGGAAAGCAGCATTCCTTTCAAGGGAAGGTTTTCCTGTAGCTGGGCTTAAGCCATTGTAAGCCATTAGAAGACTTACATAGATGTTTCTTAAAAGTTTATTTACGTGAGTAAGGTGACCTGAACCTTTAAAGAGCCTTTAAAGACCCTTTAAGAGATTCTTCCATGTTTGTCCACTATCTGCTATAGAGAAAGCAAAAATGATTTGCTAATGCTTCCTGATGGGAAACTCTTATACAGTAAAAGACGTAAAGTTACGTATTCCCCTTCCCCTTTTCCATTGTTTTTCTTTTTCTTTTTCTTTTCCTTTTCCTTTTTCATTGAGGGGTAAGGACAGCATTGCAAATTGGGTTTTCTCAGTAACACTGAGTTCAACAGTGAGAGCAGCAGGAGGAAGAACAGTGAAATCAAATTCTATTTCAGTTTTTCTTCATGTTTTAGAAATTTGTGTGGGGTTTTACATGTTGGTTGTGGCCAATTTTCTCTTTCTCTGATTTTCTCTTAGGCTCCTTAGTTGTCTTCCTGCCTAGTCACTGAGCTTTGGTGTAGATCTAAAATCAAAAGTTCTTTTTCCTTCTGTTCTTGCCCTTGACTACTTTCAAATCAGATCAAAATATATACTGTCACACAGTAAAAAAATAGGAAAAGGTACAAAAGGACACAGGGAGAGAGAAAGGAAAAAAAAAAAAATGAAAGAACTTCCTCTTTCTTTTAGATAGTTTCAGAAAGAAAAAGCTCCGGAAAATATTATTTGGGTTTCTTCCTTTTATGAGAGTCTCTTACAGTAAGTCCTTTTTTAATAGTGAGAAAGCATAACACAGTGTTTCTCTVGGATCTGTGATCTGTGTTAGCTGCATGGTTTTGCCTGTGTTTTTCTGATTTTTTCTATTCATGAACAGAAAATAAGTTTGCTTGGGGGTTCACCTGTCAGCTTTGAYTACATGCTGCAGTTGTACAATATAAGCCACAGCATGCTGAGTACAGGTAGTCATTAGTCCTCACTGAGAGGGGGGAGAGAAAGAAGATGAGGATGAGAAAAAGGAGTTCATTTGGGTTTTAGGATTTTTTTCAGGTGTGTTTTTTCGGAAGAGAAGCTGTTGATTGCTTCTTACTATTTAAACAGAAAGTAGCTGGATTCTTAAAATTGCACTGCAATTATAAATGGGAAAAAGATAAATATAAGGCCAAGAACACTGCTAGAAAGATCTCCGGCTCTTAACCACAATGTGACTATTTACAGATGAACAAATGTGGAAAACCTGTGACAGACCTCACAGGCTCTCCACAGAGGAGTCTAGCTTGTGAAAAACTAATGGTGGGAGAAAGGGAGTAAATAAGGCTGATGCAATTCATTGCTTCAAACTGTAAAATTAAAAAGACCAAGCCATAGTTTAAAATTAAAATATCTAGCTGTCACAACAATCAGCTCCCTCTGTCATAAATACCTCTTTTCTGCATTCACAGCCCTCCTTCTTTTTAATATCATAGACTCAAACTTTCAATGCGAAGAAAAATATCCTCCTGCTGAGATATTCTTACTCTTAAAATTCTGTGTTATGTCACTAGTTTTGTTAATTGACTTTACTGTTAATGCAAGTCTGGAATTATTATTATCACTACTGTTATTACTATTATACTTTTAGTAAGCATTCTGCCTACACACTTTCTGTTGTGGAAAACAATCCAATAGGCAAACACTAATGACTACACTTTAGGATCAAATGAAAATTACCTTTTCTGTTTCTGCATGATAAGGCTTCCGTCTCCTCTTCAGTACCAACAGTAGCTGTAAATATCTCTGTTAACATCCATACTAAGTGTTCACAAAAAACTTTTTTAAAAAGTTTTTACTACTTTTCACATAAGATGCTAAAATGTTTCTTTAGAAAAACGAATTTTATTAATTGAGTTTTGCATTCTTTGTAATTTTCACTCTCTTTCYCTTTCCCTTCCCAATAAAAATACAGTAGAAAAGCACAATGTTTTATTATTTACCTTTAACCAATTTAAACTTCAGAAAAGAAATCCTAAGTTAAACATAATTAACAAAAAACCTGAAAGTGTTGGGTTTTGGTTACGTTTCTGCTTCCCACAGAGATGTACTTTTCACGAGAAGAAAAACAATGACGGACACAGGAGGAGAACAGGAAAAAAGAAGTTGTGAGGAATTATGAAAAGAATTTTAAAATATGAAAAACAGTTCCATTTGAAGAGACCCCTAATAAAACTAGACTCAGTCTTGAAGAGTAATACTGAAAACATGTTTTCTAATTTTGTAGAGAGTTTCTTTTCTAACAGCTGCACATTTCTTATTGATTATAGAAATGTTGTGGCCATCCCAACCCTCCACAATTGCAGACTGTTTAAATGAAAGCAGAAACAACTAGAYCAGAAATATTCAGCAAATTTATTTATGATTTCTAACAAGACACATTAAAATATATTACTGATGTCRTACATCATGATGTCAATGATGACAAAATTTTTTCATTAATTTCCTTTTTTCCCCTGACATATCTAACAGATGAACCCTTTATGGGTGAACCCTCTTCAGTTTCACTTTATTTCTCTTCATCATGGTACGTATTTTAATTTTTAAAACACTAGCTAGTTTGAATAAAGTGATGGTCAAAAGTCAAAAACACACTTGGAAGCCACAATTGTAGATATTCAATAGGCTAAAAAGGTGAATTYGGGGGCAGACTAGCAACTTACAGTCTTCAAAAACTAGCTTATTTTAAAACTTTATCTATAAACACAAATGTGAAAAATTGCTAGTAAATAGTGGTTCAATGACACCGTAAACTTTCAGGCTGGTTGCACCATCATACTCAGGAATATAAACTTAAAAAATGCTGGTACCATTAGAACCAAATATTGTGTGCTAGGGACAACTGAAGGTAAAGGATAGTTTTACATCCTAGTTACACCCATTAGTTCTAACAGGGAAGGAAAAATAAGAAAACAGTGACAGGAACAGGATATGAGGAAGGTGAAGGACAATCTTTTTTTAGATTGCTCTTTAGTATTTTGTCTCAGCTATAAAAAAATGTAACATTTCAGCTGAAAAACCAGAATCCTGGAAGCARCCATACAAATAGCAGCAATTTCTAAATGCTCTTTTCGTACTGTTGTATCGTCTGGAGGTCAAAAGTGTCATTCTAGYATAGGCTTTGTTAAATGTTATTTACATAACAGCAGGAGACTCTTCTCCTAGGTTATGACAGGCTCCTACCACGAACAAACCAGGAATCCACACAATGGTCCTTAGAATGAAATAGTGCAAATCAAATAATTACTATAATGGCATAGCAAAAGACAGATAAATGCAGAAAATAGGGGAAAAGTGTGGTAAGAGAGGGCTTCCATCTAGTATTTAGGAGGGCTATGGATTGCATTAGCTGCAACTCTTAATGATTATTTTTGTAAACCTAAGAGTCATATAGACTGTATCATACAGATTTTGACAATTCCTATAATATAAAATGGCTCAAACTACCATTACAATCAACAGCTATTACAATCAACTGCAGGACATGGTAGGAAGATGCTGAAATGTCTTTTCTGCCAAGCTGTCATTCACTGAGGCTGACCTCAGACCATTTTATTCCCTTGCTGATTAGACCATCTCTTACTGCAGCCAGGCCTCCAATTTAATACACAAGAATAACACAGTAATTCTTTGTTGCTGGGATTTTTTTTATTGTCTTGTCACTTCATGCCAAATTCTAACATTTTACCTATGTCAAGAATGCAGATAAAAGATGTTCAGTATGTTACAATAGATTTTTGGGKGCTGATTGACTACCACTGTTTTTGCTGATTTTACATCACTGTAATTACAAGCTGGAAAAAGGAAGGACAGCCTTAGCTCTAAAGAGATGGGAACAGAGACTTTCTTTCATAGGCACCTGAAAGAAACTGCAACTTCCCCCAGCCCCCAGTGCCCCTCACTGTCATATGGCAACCTGATGCTCCCTCGGTTTGCCAATTTCTTTGCTGTGTCGGAAAACAATGGAGTTGCATGTTACTGACTGTTGTATTTTGCTACTAACAATTTCTGCCCACTCTGGTATTTTGTTTGCTTGCAAGTACTCTTCTCATTTTTATCCCTGTGAAAGCAGCAGTCCAGACAAAACTCAGGACAGCACAGTCCACTGTTCCCCCAAGCACCCTTCAGAAGAGTAATAGCCAGATGAACTAAAGCCCACAACAGACTAGAATGTGGAGTCTAGTGCTTTTTTTGTAGCACCAGAGTTATACAAATGCAATCCTGTTGATGTCAGTGAGCTCCGAAGAACTGGGAACAGAACTGTGAATTTCAGCTTTAAAAACAGAGTTGGCTGTTTCACYTCTACAGACATTACACTGGAGAGTGGAGACTCTAGTGCTTATTTATTGCAAATTAATTGCCATTATGACTGCACTGGATTAGAGAAAGCAGTTGGCTTGAAAGAGAGAATAATAATTTGAGATGATGAGAAAAGTCTGAGATTGGTATTTACTTGTTTTTGTTTTCTTTCCAATCAATTGTCAATCATTAAATATTCTATAATTTTCAGGAACATGTGCTTGTTTACCAACATGTTGTACAAAATGTCTGAATATGCATCAGAAGTAGTTATGCTGACTTCCTTACTTTGATGCAAAATGAGAAAAAAAGAGACAGATTACCTCAGAAAAGACTTGAACTTCTTTTTATGAGGTAGTGAGATGGGGGAGTATTTCATATCCAGAACAYAGACAGACAAAGCAACATATGTTTCTTACAATGCTAGTAGGAATGTTAGATATGTATTTTCCATGGGTTTTATTGGCATCCATTTGTCTTAAGCTTTCCTTCAAGAATGCAGGAAAATTGAAAAATTGCAGAGATCCCTTCCAGCAATTCTTATTTCTATTAGGTCATTTTTTAATTATTGTTCTTCTGAAAAGAAAAATCAAATTTCATGAGATACRCTTCATAAGCAATGGTATTCACTATGACATTTTTGTTCATCTGCTGCTTCTGTTTCTAAAAGACCATAGAACTAAGATTCTTGGCTAGAGGGACAAAATTAAATGAAAATTAATTTGAATCATCATCCCTATTCATTGACACCTGCTGAATGCGTTTTGTGAGTAGTCATATTTCTTCAACGCCAAAAGATACAGCTCCATTAAAAACTTAGAGAGMTGGTGTCTCTGGAATGTACGTGTGCAACACAAATTAGCCCTTTAACTCTTCTGCAATTTCTAGAGGATGACATCCTAGAAGGAGTGGGAGTTCCAGAGTAAAAGCTGGGTATTCTAGGAGTGCAAAGAGGATTTAAGGAAAATTTACCATGAGTCCAGAAAAAGAGTGAAAACACAGCCCCTGCTTTGGAAATGGCTTCAAATTTCTTCAGGATGTGCTCCAAAACTGTCAGTGGAATTAGAAACCAATTTGAAAAGGTAAGTGAAATCAGAAAGCAAAAGACATCTCAACAGCTACTCTGGGCTCTTCTCATCTCCTGCACCAGCTGTGTCATTGGCCTCAGCATCAGTCCTTAGCAGTGTTACAGAGTGTGTGGTGTCACTCTTCTGTATTTTCTGGATTTGAGTGCATTCTCATGCTTTCATGAATATTTCCAGTAAAATGAAAGCAACTATGCTTTCTAYGTCCCACAGCAAACAATGCGCTAAATGGCTTCATTACTAAAACTGTGAGATGTTTTCAAGGTCAGACTTTGGAGACTAATGGGATCCAAAGAGCTGGCAAGGCATCTGCGGTGGAACTCTATGGAACTCTAAGGACATTCCTGTGTTAAATGATAATTGGCAGCCATTTTGGGGTGCAATCTCTAATGTAACATCAGTGGAAAACTACTGCATGTGAGTATGTGCTTAGATGCATTAAGACAACCTGATACAGTGTAGTTTTGCTGATCTTTTGCTTGTTTCTTGGATCTGCCTATTTCAATGTAGGAATACCATAAACCACACTGTGAAAACATATTCTTGTAAAGTATTCACCCAGCAGAATATGGTAATTTTAGTTCTGCTGAAGTATGATAATGCTTGTAAAAAATCACATATAAAGAAGAAGGTAATTTTAATTTTGGTTAAAACATCACAAAGTCGATGTATACCAGTGAATGAGTCCATGCTAAACACCAACAACCTAGTGCTTGTATATTTTTTAATTTTTTTTTCTTATGAGGCATTCTCTTGTGATCCATAATGTTATTGCATTCCATACTTATCTGTGCCCAAAAATTGTTACTATGTCTGTAAGACCCTACAGCCAGATACCTTGTGTGAATGTCTGGGGGTGCCATCATGGATGTTTTTAAAACTGTCTCGCATGGGGAGCTTCTTTGTCGTGTGGTACTGTTTGGTCTTTGCTCAGGCAAAGGTTCTTTTCTTCCCTTTTCAGTTTTTGGGGTTTTTCCCTCGTCTCGGAGATGCTGCAATAGGGGTTTTGGGCTGCTTTGGGGAGGATCCCACAGGAGCCTGCCCACACTCGAGGCCCCGGCCAGCGCAACACCGCCGCCCCGCCGGGGACAGGAAACATCGAGTGCCAGATGTGGGAAACACCGAGTGCCGTGGATGGGATACACCGAGTGCCGGGGACAGGAATTACCGAGTGCCGCGGACGGGAAACACCGAGTGCCGGGGACAGGAATTACCGAGTGCCGGCTCAGCAGCTTCACCCGCCGGGCGCGTCCCACCGGGCTCTGTGGGGAGGGTGCCAGCCCTGGGTGAACCGTCTCGTCCCTCTGCCCTACAAGCCCGAGGCCGTCCCTGCTGGGCACGGTCTCAGGAAGGGCATTTCCAGCATTTCGGGTCTCTTTGTTGGTGCGGTAGATTGTGAGTTTGTGTTATTTCCCCTTTTCCCTTGCCTGTTGGCATTCTGCTACTCAACTGTTATTTTTTCACTTGTATCTATCTATTCATATGTCATGCATCATTGATGGGAAGAGATTGGTTGGAGTCAAGAGGGAGGTTACTCATTTCAGACTGCCCACCTCTTTAAACTGTCTCAATCCAAGACAGGCATTAAAAAATTTCCAGGGTCAAAAAGGCTTTTCACCTACTTGAAGATTATTAAGTCTAACTAAAAGAGGAGTATGTGGCCACAGGGTATTTGAGACTATAATATTAGTCTAGGTTTGTAATTTAGGACTGCCTTTTGAACCTGGACCATTCCCATATTTCTCTTTGGTTCTCCAGATTGAAAGTACTTATGCTGACCTGTATCTCACAAGCTTTTTATCAAAGGTCAGGCTCATCACAGTGGGTCAGGCACATGTAACTTTTAGACCAAATCACTTTAGTACACCCTACAACATCCTCAAAAGGCTATTGAAACTGATGCTGGTTGCAGCTGCCCCCCTATTAAACTTTGACAGCTGTAAACAGATCACACTACTTGCATCTTACTTTTCTCCACCAGCAGTCCTAAGCATTGACTGTATGTGCCATAATATATGTAACTGGGATTCCTATTGTAGGTTGCAGGTGCCRTGAAGAAAAATCACCTATTCCACCAGTCCAGTGACTGGAAAATTAACAAGGGGCAGAGCAGACCTTCAGCCATATTCAAACTTCCTTTGTTTCTTGGTACATGAAATGCTGTGCAACATCTGTTTCAAATGGGATCAACCAATTAATTGTAATCATAGCAGCCTAAAAAATTAGTCAGTACTCAAAGCGAGAGTAGACAGTTTACATAAATCAAGAATGTTTGTAATGCATTCTATTTGCAATTCTTTTCCAAGCAAACACCATTTTGTGGCAGCAAACAACTCAATTTCAGAATCAATTTTTGAATTTCTTAATGAATTCCTCTTAATTCAATGGGGGAAAAATACACAAAAAATCAAACCAACAAACAAAAAACCCACCAAACCCCCAAAAGCCAAATCACTCCCCTCCTTACCCCAATATTTGGTTGGATGGGGTTAGTTATAAAGCTTACTCTAAAACAGATGAACAGATGACATTGGTTTCAATATTTGGTGGGGTTTGGGTTTTTTTGTTTTTTTTTTTTGGTGTGGGGTTTTTTTGGTTTTTTGGGGGGGTTTTGGTTTTTTTTTATTTTTTTTTTTTTTGGTTTTTTTGGGGGGTTTTTTTGGTTACAAAATAACTGAGTAATTGCTGGAACTTTTAAACTGCAGTGGTTTGTTTTGGTTGCATTTCCAGGTATCTGAATAATAGGAAAATTAGGCACTCTAGACTTTAAGTAATCCTATGGAGTATACAAAAATGGTACCAACGTAGAGAGCTTGTTTTGATGACCTTTTACATCATAAACACACAAAATTGTTTTGTTGCAACTTTGTGAGGGGCAGCACAGAGTTTATGACTCAAGGAAAGCAGATCCCTGTTATGAAGCACAATTGYTTCAATCCCTCTTATTGAATACAATGGGGGAAACTGAAGTTAAAAAAWTACTTCTTATACCCTGATTCACATATTTTGCTTAATACACATTTCTATGGTAGTTTCTGTATAACTTCTTAGGCCTGTGTACATGTTTTGTAATGCAGCTCTTAACTTTAAGACCTAGACCCAACAATGGCAGCAGCTATCCTAAACATGAGGGGAGTGGAGGAAATAGGAGGGAAGAAGAGGAGAGGCGAAACAACCTGTTTTATGAGACTGGCACAGAGAGGGCAAAACTGTATTGAGGTCAGCAGCAGCAGGGCCTAGTTTACTAGAAAGAGTAAAACTGCTGCTGTTTTTCTCCTGGCTCAGAGACTGCAGTGAATTTGCCTTGGCTGAGCAGGGAATGATGCTTAAGAAACCAGTGCACTTCATTATTAACTTAATTCTTCAGGGATTAATTTTACTTTGAGTTCTAGAGTATCTCATGGCAAAATTCCTGTAGATTTGCTTCTGGATTTCCTTAAATACCTGTAATCCTCTCACTGTGGTTTCTTGCCTTGATGATCTTGCATTGCTGCCTGGGCCAGACATTTGCTCTGTGATGTCTGGACAAGCTATCATGATGTCTGGACAAGTTACCAGGGCTTCTGCACAAATCAGCTGTGAACCATGGAGTCAAAGTGGCACACAGAGATATACAAATGTTGATGTAAGTKTATTTATAGCACAGCAGTCACCCTGGGATCTGTATAAAGTCACAGAAGGACAGCTGAGAACAGGACATGGGCTCAAAGGACAGGTGCACATGGGAGTGCATGACACCCTAGATTGTAGGTCTTTTGTATCTGCAGGGTATTCACTTTCACTCAGGTAAGAGTGTAGATGCCAGTCTTCTACCACTCATTTGTATGTATAACAAAACTCATGTTAATAACAAATAAAACACTTCCACTAACAGTAAACTAAACCCCTAAATTCATGCATCTTTCCCAGTTCTTCAGCATTTGTAAATGTACAGATATGGGTGCTTGTCAACAGTCAACCATTAACATTCTTCTAAAACTGACACTTTGTTTATACTAAATATTCGTTTGCATTTATCAACTGCGAATGAATAGCAACATATGATGAATAGCATCAGATCCCCAGCTCCAGTACTTCTTCATTCACAGGGCATGAATGAAGCATGGCAACCAGCTAAATGCATGACGCCCTCCACTGCTGTATCCATCTTTTCTGTCTCTTTCTTCCTAAATGTACATTTTACAATTACACTCTAGAAAAGCATTTAAATGCAAATACATGTGCCTGCAAACRTGCTTTTCTTAATCATTACAGAAGAAAATGATACAAAAAGTTTTGTATATGCTTACATGCATACCTTATTTTTATTGCTAAGGAAATTTGTTGGGGTTTTTTTATTCCATATATTATTTTGTAATTTTTTTTGTTCTGTAATTTTCCTAATTAAAATGGCAATTCTAGCAAAATTTTACAGAGTGGTACTATCAATATATTTTTAAATATTACTGTGGCAGGGGTAGCTAAAAAAACCTACATAAAAGCGATATAAATAAAAGCAATGGGTAACTTTTTAGATGCATTTCCCATGAAAATGGTAAAATGGGATACARAACATTTATAGATGTAACCAAAAATAAAACCTCATAATTTATTTTGATTTAGTTCTACAAGCATTCCCTGATATATTGCCAAGTGGCCACTGAATTCAATAATCTAGACAGATTAGTAGAGGACTCCTATTTTCAGGGATCCATCTGGTATTGTGGCAGTTGCAGCTCATCAGATTATTGCTGTGTCCCAGCTATGTAAAATGCATCAATGCTGCAAGAGAAACCTGCCCTGTACCACTCCAGTCACAATGTCAGGCCAATTGCTGGAAGCATATGTGTTAATTTATTTTTCAATGGTCATTATTTATAATTAATTCATGAACAGTCATGTCATGTTTAAATTTTACACTACCTTTTTGTGTTGTGTCTGATGAAGAGGGTCTGACAAATTCAGAGACTGCGAAAATACCTACATAATATTTTAAGGAAAGCCACATTACGAAGATTTGGTTAAAAAAAAAAAAAAAAAAAAAAAAAATCCAAAACAGCACTTACATGAACCAAATAATACCCAGCTGGGGACGGGGAGGAGGGGGGGAGCAGGCAGGCGTGGGTGTGTGTTTGGGTGTGTGCGTTCTTCCTGCTGCAAGCATCAACAGCTACATCTAGTGGTTTTAGGCAGTATGGACAATTTACCTACAGACACACCGTGTCCTAGGGAAGCGTTTTGTATCCTGCATTAAAGAGAAAAGTTAAATTCTTCTCCAGTGTAGAGCTTTGCAGCAGCACTGATGCTTTATTGAAAGTACTTTTTTTTTGCCAGTTCATTTTTTGCTAATAAATCTATGGGGACTGGGAGTTCTTTATCTTTGTAAGTTTTCAGTTGTATATTTGTAAGTGTATAAATTTGTGTATATTTGTAAGGATATGTTATATTCGTGTGTTTTCCTTAATAGTAGGATAAATACGCATATAGATGAAATTATAAATTCCAAATCCTAAGATTTAAATTTTGTGGAGTGGAATTAAGCAAGCTCAGATAACTTGCTACAGGTTCATATCAGAATATGAACCTGTAGCAAGCAAAATATGATAAAAACACTTAACTATCACATTGTTTCTAAACCTAGATGAACCATAGATTAACAAAATCTTCATGCTTCCAAAATATCAAGTATCCTGGTTTTCAGATACTCCAGCAGCATTTGCCTCAATCAATTAGAGACAAACATCCTATATTTCAAAGAATTCCACACAATGATAATTTCAGATTATGGAAAAAAAAAATCCACACACAACCCTCCAGTCTTTTTTGAAGAACTGGATAGTGCTAGCAGGAATAATCAGCAATGTATGGTATTTATTAATATCCAGTTATTATTTGAAATAAATAAGTATTTGGAAGTAATATTACCAATTCAGAAGTCAAAAGCATTCATTTGCCAATAAACTCATACTAACTGAAATGTTCAATGCAAAGAAAAATACATTAAAAAACTCCTAATCATCCCAATAATTAAACATTATATGACTCTACAAAGAGTGAAGGGTTTTGCTGTAAAATGGCAGAAATGGCAGAAGAACATTTACAATTCAACTGGACTTCTTGAAGCCTGACAAAACCTCCCAAGAAACTTCTAAGATATTTGTCAATTGTTTAGCAGCCAAGTTCTAGCATAGGCTAGAATACGGCAAGAGGTGGTTGTGGAAGAAGAAGAGAATGTTGACATTTAAAATGCATAAAACAGAGCAATAAGAAATTTTTTTTTCTTCATATATTAAATTACATTCATCAACTATTTTGAAAAATCAACTGGCTTTTTTTTTTTTTATAGTGACCAACAACCAGTTAATGCGGATAAGAACRAAGGACTAAGAGGAGTTTGAAAAAGACAGAGTAAGTTTAATTGCCAAAGTAAGTAATTATTGCCGGTCACAAGTGCATGTTATGCAATACTCACTAACTGCAACAACTCAGGAAACCTCTGTTAGTGTCACAGTGAACAATTTAATGTAAAACTCCGGACTGCATAATCAAGGCACATACAAGATCTAATTTCTGCCTTTCTTTACTCAGACAATGCTAGAAATATGATTCATTGGTTTGTGAAGAATAGCATAGAAAACAATAATAAATATGGTAATGGGCACCTTGCCACCAGTTTTGTAAATCTGAACTTCTTAGAAGCAGTGTTTAACTTTTCTGTATTTGGTGTGTATCTTTTTCATATTTCTATACATCCCGCTGAATGAAAGAGGCACTTGGATAGGTTGCAAAACAAGGCATTAAAAAATGTAATTTTTTTAAATTAAAAAAAATTTAAAAGCCCAGGTTTTTAAATAACTTTTTGCCTACATTATTCCAATGATTTGGAGCAAAATGGGCATACAATAAAACCACGTAGCAATTGACAGAATTGGGCACAGGCCACCTCTGGAATGGAGATAGAAAACAGCTTAATTTCCTGAAACAAATTTATGTCATTTTATCTTTACCCTAGATAAACACACAGGGCTGTTTAGCTGCATCACGTTGTCATAGCACCTTCTGTAGCAGTGTCTGTTAGTTCTTTGCCCAAATCTGCTGAATAACAGAGACATACCACATGATGGATGAGTCTTTCAAGTGTGAAGTTTGTTGTGAGCACCCACACACGTTTGCTACAGCTTTAGAGAGGTCTGGTGATGCCTTGGGTTTGGAGTTCTTTTTCAACACCTGTCTGTATCAGTGCTTTGAGAAACTTCTCTTTGCCTCTCCCCTTGAGAATACATCAGCTGGTTCTTTTTCTCTACTTGTTCTTTCTGAAACCAGTGTGAAAAAACGGACGCTGGAGCAGGGGGGAAATGGAAAACTCCCATTTTCCATGATATACTGAACTACTTTATCTCTCTCTATTATGACAAGTTTGGAAACAGTGTCAGTACCTGCCGCTGTTTGAGGCTGAATTTCTGTCGAAATCTCTTGTCCTCGTTCTCGACAGTCACAAGGTGGCACCAGAGCTCAAACGTTTTCGAAAATGCCATTCGGAAACTCGTAATCCTTTTTCCAGCCTCCTATAAAGCCATTACTTGTTTTGTGAGGGCAAAGCCAAAAGGTTCACAAAAGCATTCACAGTGAAAGAGAACCTGAAGAAACTGCCCAATGCGTGCAGCAGATGGCTGATCGTAAAGTAATAAGTTAAATGTGACAAATGTAGCATTTTCAGTGCATTTTATTAGACAGCCATGAAAAAATTAGTGCTATTTGAAGGAATGGTTTTCCAATACATTTCTAATTATTTCAAAGTTACCACCCCATGAATTCTAATTCATAACTTTCCAATAAAATCGTATCTTGCTGTCTTTGAAACATGACAGGCTACATTTCTTCTATTCCATGTTCACACCTGGTTAAATAAAGGCTTCTTCGTTTTTGTAGGGTGTTATGAAATGTCTGCCTCATCTCAGAAGAGGAACTATAAAATTCATAAATTGTATTTCACTAAAATAGTGATGAAAATTCCAGCATTGTGCCCCAGCAAGCCTTCATCTGGACTGTCTGAATAAGCACCAAGAAGTTCCTTACGGTACAACATTCTTGCAGTTGACTTTTTGATTTTGAGATAAGTTTAGAAAAAATGGGGGGTTTTATTTTGCCTTTCTTATTTTTTCTTATACTGGTGCTTAATATCTAATACTGATTGGGAAAACAGCTGCAGAAAAATTGTACATGTACTTCCTTCGTACAAATCTGTGGACTCTGACAATGCTTGAAGCTCAGCACAGAGAGAAACATGCTACCGCATGGAGTCCTTAGGGACTTATTAAAACTCATGTGCAGTGATTTTATATCACATTTCCTGCTTTGATACAAAAAGATAGGAAAAAAAAATCCAAACGATCTTTAATTACTGGTCTTCTGTGGCAATCCATGTTATATTAATGACAATCTGACTAGACCTAGTATATATGGACTTTCACTTATATTTCACTGCTGCTGCTCTTATTAATTTGCATTGAAAACAAAGATTATTTGTATTGGTCCATTTAATTCTCTGTCTCTCCCCTTTACTGTGCAGCATAGCTCTTTAAGACTAGGATTGTCCTTCTTAATGCCTTGGAAATGACCTTTCCATCTAGGTTAACATACCTAAAAAATCTTTGTTTGTTTTATTTTTTTGTTTAGAAACATCTCTCACTTCTACTCAGGGGCCTTCTGGCAGTGAAACAGATGGTGCTGTGTTTCACAAGCATTAACCTCAGTCCTATTTTTTGCAGTATGAAAGTTCCCACACTATAATAATGGGCTGCAGGTTTCCATGGCAATAAATAGATCATAACATTTAAAACAATTGTGAAACAGCCATATGAAAGAGCCATATGAATGGAATTTTTTAAAAAAAACTTCTGGGTTTTTTTAATGTTTAAGGAAGTGGTTCCTTAACTGTACAGAAACTTGTGCCTCTCAGACAGAAGTGAATGCCTAGGGGGATTAAGCTGGCTTGCAGTAAAACTGTGACTTCTTTCTCCCTGATACAACACTACACAAACCAATTCTTCCTCTTCAAAACAATCAGCACTTGCATTTTAGAAGTAGACAAAAACAGAATACAATCAAAACTACTATTTCAACTACTCTTGCCTCTAGCCAAGATGCATACATACAATACTTTAAAAAATACTGAGATGCTATGAATTTAGGAGAAGTGCTTCAAATGTAGCAATCCACAGTAAACATTTCCTGTGTTGCATGGTCCTGCAAAGCCCCTGTAATCAGATAACAGCTGTTTTCACATTAATAGTATGTTTATCTTCTCCTTTACTCTAAATAATAATTCTAATTGCTCCCTCATTCCCATTTTGAAGTTGAATAGCTAGGCTGAGCTCTTACAAAGGACACATTCCTGCTGAAATCCTCTTGCACTCTGCCAGAAAGAAATCTTATGCAGATCAGAGCTATACTTGATATTACTATGTTATTTTTTGATTAAGCTATTTACTGATTTTCCCCTCACACACTGTACTCACACAACCTGAAATTAAATGCAGAATAGCAACAAAGAATATACAAAGTTACACATGGCTGAGTTTTATTTTTAAAACTTTACTTGCTTAGCATAGAAAAAAACTTTACCATTTTCATAACTAATCATGTGAATAGAAACTTTGGGGTATTCTTTCACTTTGGATAAATAATGGCAACTAGAAATATTGATGCCATTCAGAGTGAGGATATTGAAAAAATACATTTGCGGTTACAGGTTTTAAACGTAATACATACGCACTAAGTGCCATTCCACAGAAACCCCTGTGTGTAAAGCCTGTGTTTTACATAGACATGCAGATATAAAGATTTTCAGCAACTGGGCTTGAGTGCGTTTCAGGACCACTGGAAACTTAGTTATCACTTCCACATAAAGCCACCAGGATGGTTTCATAATCCCCTTTGAGTTCATCCTGTAAATTTAAGAATGAAAACCCCACAATTGTTAGAATAATGGTCTCAAGTAAAATGAATTTCAAATAACATTCAATATAGATTGATCAAGTATTAGTGCTTCATCTATATATTATTAATATAAATTAATCACTTGATAAGACACCAGTTAGCCACAGACTGAGCTGGAACCAAGCACTCTCACTGAAGTTATTTGTATGATTTGGAAATAAAAGCATGCATTTCCAGAGTGGAGCGTAGGTAGACAAGGTTAGTGAAAATGCTGGAAGGTCTAGTGGCAAAAGTAAGGAAGAGATGCACAGAAGATTTTTATCGACCCAGGAGCTTAGGTTTTTACTCTAAATAAAGTGAAACTTTCTTTCTTGATCAATGGTGTCCAATGCTCATTAATATTACAACACTTTGTGTGTAGGCATTGTGTCTAGGAGCATCTCAAACAAAGGCTAACAGTACAGTGATACTCTTCTCACCAAGGGACTGCTTATTCAGATTGGTAAAAATGGATAACATGCATTAAGGATGCAGCATAATTATTACATGCATTTCTTGCTCTCTGTAATTTGAATCTAATTTTCAGAGACATATGAATTGTTTAGTGTAACCAAGCTATATCTCAAGACATTTGGATGCAATCACCACTTTGGAACATGATGAGGTGGTGTAATTACATACCAAATTACAGGTCACACACACGCTTAAGGGAAGACTAAAAGTGACCTTTGGCATCTAACTGAAAAGGTAGCAGACATCAATAAAAATCCAAAAGGCATTTTCATGCATGTAGGGAGTATGTTTCTGCTCCAATCAAGACATCTTTTTTTTTTTTTTTTCCCCAGGTCTACTACTCTCCACAAAGGTGCTTTGCCCGTTTAGTTTTCTTTGAGTCTCTCAACACTTGAATTTTCTGGAAAGTACATTGGGTGGTCAGTTGCTTTGAACAAAATATTTTTGTTAGTTTAACTCATTTGCTTAGGTCGTAGGGAAAACAGGCCAAATAAATGTTAATAAAATTAAAAATTCATTTACTAGAGTACCCCAAATGTTAAAAGCCAATATCCAGTTGTGTCAAATACCTCTCCTAGAGCTGTCATGGCAATCATCCCCACTCTCCTGCTAAGGTACTGATTAAGAATTTGGGGAGACTGTACTCTCCATTCAGTTCTTAGATTCTACTCTATGATGATATCCTGAGACAGGTATCACTACTATTTCTGTAGCTCTTTTTATGAAACCCTGACCTGGAAAAGGAATTAGTTCTCCCAGCCTGTGGGCCATTGGAAACATAAGGTACACATCTACAGTGTGCTACACAGGATGAACAGGTGACTGAGGAGCAGAAAATTAACAGATCTTTGCTAGACTTCAAAAATCATCTGGTTTTGTGTTTCATGTGTCACTTGGGAGAAAACCTACCATGATGGCTTGGCGGAGAGAGATGCCATACAGACTCTTGTAATAGCCTTTGATCTCATTCATGTCCACTTCATGGCGTGAAACCATGATTCTGATGAGGTCTTTGTGCCGGGTCCCAGAACCCTATAAAAAGAAACAAAGAAAAAAGAAAGAAAAGGAGGGAGAAAAAAAGAGGGAAAAGAATTATGCTACTTTCATCACTGAAATACCTTTAATCAAATTCTGTATGTTAATCCATCAGAGTTTTTTATAGATGAACACACCCCTTTCCTTTCCCTTTACTATCTCTTGTAACAGGGAGGTCTTGTAACTGCCTTATGTTCCCTATGAGCACAATTCACTTCTGATAGGCCACCTCCACCCTGTTGTTTTTTGGGGTATTTTAAATATTTTTAAACATTTCTTCTAGCTGTTTCCTAAGGAGAGACATCTCCTTCACTGTGCTTGCTATACATTAGGGACAGCCTGGACTTTACTGCCTTTTTACATTACTTTTTTAATAGTGCAATGAATGATCTGCATTTACATAATGTTTCACTCATTTTTTCACATACTGCTCCTAACCAAGTCACAGGAGTTATGACAGTACCTACATACTAGACTATTTCATGATCTCCAGCTGCCTCACTAACTTTCCAGAAGGATCGTGGATATGTCATTATAGATTAGGCTTCCACAAGGTTCCTGCCGAGATCTATAATTGCTCTCCTTTTCCCTTATAGTTGTAGTTTTATGAGAAGGACTCCAGTCTCCTTCCTGTCACTGTAACAGTAAAAGATATGCGTGGATGGACAGATGCCCTCCTGAACACACTATAGCAAACAGACAACTCCTCCAACAGAAAGTATAAGGTTTCAAAGTAAAGGAATAGAAGGAGTGAGAAAAATACTCTGAATTTCCCTCTGCAGTCTTTTTCTGTCACACAAAGGGTCTAGAGACCTCTAGTTAAAATTTTATTTTTCAGCTTACAAAGCAACTCATATTTACAAAGAGGAGATCTTTATTTAGATTACCTTCATTGCCAAATGGAGTTTTTCTGCAAAGAAAGCTGGCTTGCTTGTGGCACACTTCACTGTAATGAAGCAATGAGACAAGGTCACTTCTGCTATACATGTAATGAAAGTCTACCAATAAAACACTTTCAAAACCCATTCATTTTTCCTACCCATGTACCTTATTGAGGTACTTTGTTACCTTTCTTCATAATGTATAAGGACAAAAAGATCCTTTCCTCTGTTTATGCAGAAAGCAATTCAGTCAGGAGAGAACAATTACTATAAAAACAACACATTTCTCCTTCGTTTACTGCCACAAAATTAAGGAAGAAGTTGCAGTTCCCAAGAAGAAAAATGTGAAAGCATTTATACCTTCTGTAGCAGAGCTGGAGGTTATAATCTGATATTTTGTAAACCAAATTATAGGTGAATTTTGATATTAAGAGGGATCTGATGGAAATTATTCTTTTATTCGAAGTAGGTTTGACTGTGATATAAAAGCTAAGAACAAGATGGGTGCCTGGCTCTCAACTACATCCCTGATCCAGTGATAAGAGGGAGTCCCTTCCTTACCTTTTTGTTCATGAACAAGGGTCACTAACTTTATATTAATATTTTCTTGGAAAAAAAAAAAGGATTTTTTCTATGTTTTTAATAATCAATATTATATGTATTCTTGCAACATGAAACTTGGAGAAGACTGGCTTTGGTTGAAGACAGGTTTAAAACTATTGGATTTTTGATCCAAACTATACCTGTTCTGACAACTATTTTTTGGCATATTGATTTCTTGTAAAGGACTTCCTATGTTGGCAACCCATCTGTTCTCATTTAAAAGGCCTTTCCAAATATCAGGAGAGGTATTTCTACTCATTCATCAACTTCAACTGATTTTAGGTGTCAATTAAATCACTATGATTAGATTAGACTTTCCAAGGTATTATTTAGCAAGTTCTCAATGAGGCAGGGTTAGTACAGAGCAGATTCTGGTCAGAGCAATTATGACAGAAATAAAAGTTTAAGTTTAATCTGAATATACAGTAGGTTTCAGTCTGCAGAACCACTTACCAAGGGCAGTGAGGCACTTCTCAATATCACCTTTCAGCTCCAAATCCAGTACCTTGTTCATGTCATGCTTGCTGTATTTGGAGTACTTCTGAAAGACTAAATAATGGGAAAAAAATCAGTATTCCCTCTGCACTGTCTCTGCCCTATTCTGTCYTCCCTGCTGCAGCAGAGGGCTGTTTGTGGGCCGTCTTTCTCTATTCAGACAGCTCAGTGTAAAGAGCAGTGTCACTGCATGGATTGATGGAGTCAGGATATGGAATGGGATGTTGGTAGGATGGAAGGGTTCGTTTCCCATTGGCTGGGTTAGAGGTGGCAAACTGACTAAACCAGAGCCTGTGACACTGTGACAGACCCCCATCTAGGGCAAACTGGCTAAGAAGCAAGACCATTTTGGGGAGCTCTCATCGCGAGGCATTGTGATCACAACCCAGCTGAGACTTTAGTTTTGTTAACAGCCCAAATAATATTGCTCATCTCTACTACTGAAAGAACAGCTAGGCTGCCAACCACACCCTTAAGTCGGCAAGCATACTTCTAATTAGAGTCATGTATTGATAATCTTCTCTGAATTCATGGCCAGGAGATGTCCAAACATCATCCCAGAGAATCATGAAGCTTTGTTCAACTTACCCCTTCGAAGATGTGGGTAGCTTCTTGTTGTAAGAACATTTATAAACACAGCAGTGTCTGTTCCTTTCCTTTTCTCTCCTGCTTCATACAAGGCCTGTCATAAAGAAAAGAAGGTGGCGAGGTCAATATTGGAATAGTAAAACTCAAACAGGAATACTGTATTTTGAGGGCCACTGCTTATTAGTAATGAAAAATATACTTTGACACAATCCAGGTCAAAACTGTACCCCACCTCAGACTAACTCCAGCTCTGTCAAATGCTACTTCATACTTCACTTATGTCGTAGTAGTACCTAGCAAACACTGTGCAGCTATAAAACATATTTTCAGACATTTTACAATCACCATCTAGCTTTTCTGGGTATACTACATTCTTGAATGAAGTTCTTTTTCATTTGTCATGGTAGCAGTCTGCATGAACGCTCAGGACTGGTAGGATTTCTCAAGACTGACAAAACAACGGAAGTTCAGGACTGGTAGGATTTCATAAGACTGACTAAATTATTTCTGCAACTAACTGGTGCAATATGCAGGAGAAACTTATGTAATAAGTATTTCCTCATCTTTCCAGGAGTGACTTTTACTTCCAGGAAAGTAAAAACCAAATCAGTCTCCTTTATTTTTCTCACCTCCTCAAATGTCTCTAAGAGTAATAATAAAAGACCTCAACACAGCTTGAAGATTTAACACTCTGCATCAAGATAAATGGTACTGAACTCCTGAACTTAGAAAAAGTATTAATCTACTTTCCTGTGATGACAGAACTAAACTCCTTATGTAACAGGAGTTAAAGCAGTATTTCTCAATGGCCTTTTCTTGGCTGATTTTTTTTTTAAAAATCAATTGAAGTCATCTAAACTTAAATTGTAACTGTGAYGTAACATTTTAGAGGTGAAAATTCACCAACAACTGCTAATTTTTATCAAGATTTTAGCAAAGACAGTTCCACCAATATTGGAAGAAATAAGAAAAAGATCAGATGTTCATTTCAGAATTACTGAGAAAATGGTTGTGAGGTTTACCAACAATCTTGAAAAGTTTGTCACTAAAAAGCAATATTTATATCTAACATACTGCACAGTTCACACTGGTTAGTGTATAGTAGCTAACTCTGCACTCATCTATACGAGCACACCCTTGTCMCTTAATTCAAGAACTGTTTTATAAACAGAAGCAAGACTGGATCTGATTCCTCCATTTGTTGACTTGCAACTCAAATGGTCTGCATACTTATCATGAACTTGGCGGGGTCTTACAGAAATGTTTCCAAAGCTAGATATTAGGGTGAAGATCTAATTTCCTTCATATAATTAACTTACATGAATTTTGTAAAATACTATCTTCTCAGAAATGATTGCTGTATGACATTGAAATCTCTGTTAGGTCTGCAATGCACAGGATCCAGACAGCCAGTAAGTCTCAAGTAAGTCAGAAGGAGAAGTTCTGCAAAGTGCCAAGTATGATCTTACCCTGGCATCATTGTCAGCAAGTTCATCGTTCACATGAGGATTTTCACATCGATCACCCTATATAAAGAAATAAATAGAACTTCACTGGTAGTCACAATCACTCAGTTCACTAAAGCTCAACATTTGAGAGTTCCGCAGCACCACCCTCATAGATAAACCTATACATAACTGAAAATAGGTGCAATTATGTCAGTCATCCTGTTAATAAAACTGTTGTAATCAGAGAACATGCTTCTACAGCCATCAGCAACTTATTTCTTAATTCCTACCTAAAAATCCACAGGAAGTATTTATTTCTTGACATGAAACTATAGGCTTCAAACCTGTGACCTGCTYCCTGATGATCATTCAACTCCTTGCAAGTTGATTTGAAAGCCAAAACTGGAAATCCAAACCATGAAAATGGATGTATCAAAAAATTAACCTGTATGCAAGTACAAGCTTCATATACATATACTCAAAAATCAAGTATTTATTAATTTTAAAAGTGTGTTTTTATTAGGAAGGTCCAGTGTTTGAACTCATCTACTTTTGAATGTAAATTTACAAAACACTTTGTCCACTCATTAACTCTCTGCCCTTGTCCCGTTATCTAACTATTAGAAACATACATTAACAGGAAAAAAAAAAAGTTTATATCGCTAATTTTAAATGTTTCTTCTTTTTCTACTCAATTGACATGTACCTGTTAATTTTTCTAGTGCTTAACGACAGCACAAAAAAAGTCTCAAAAGCATAACTGATAAACTGTCTTACAATAAAGTTTTTTAAAAGGCATTTCAGATAAAATCTCATCATAGTTTGTCTAAAAACACTTTCTAATGGTCTTGGATATATAGTTAAAAAAGCAAAACAAAGAAATAAATATTTCATTAATCTTTACTTACTGCAAGTCTCTCTAAAATAGTCTTGAGAATATTGATTTTTGATTATAGATATTGCCACTCAAAATGCTTACGCATAGCATACCTTGGCAAGAATAACCAAAGCCTTTTGAAAGTCTCCAGATGTGTCCGAGATGATGTCTTGTGTCAGATCTCTCTTCATCACTGCAATCAAATAGTTTGTTTTGAAGTTATCAGTTTAGTTGACTACCTAATCTTTAAAGGTCCCATCAAACCACTCTATGATCTTTTTCAGTATTTTCTTAACTTCCCACTTAAATATGCCCATGAGAAATGTGGTTTTCTTACTTTCTCTCATTTGGTTTCAGTACAGCAGTTTATTTGTAACATATCCTTTAAATCCTGAGATGTGCTACGAAATTGGAGGTAAAACCTTCCAAAATCTGCTGAAAAATGTCCATCTCTAAGGTTTTGTGAGTAGCAATGTCTTGGGTTTCTGCTTGTAAAATACGCAAACCTTTTTCTGAGCCTTTTTCTTTTTCATTTTTACTTCTGTCTGTTCTTATCAGTATTGAACTACAACACAAAACTCTCCCAAAAAATCAAGCTTTTAATATAGGCATCTCTAAGAAGAAATGTCTTGGTAAAAGTTATCTCATCATTTCAGAAAACAGGATTTAATTAGACAATACAGTAAACCTGACATATAAGTGAGACACCACATTACACTGTAGTAAATTCAAGTATTTTCCCCCTATAGTTCTCTGGTTGCTCCTACTGCTAACATGCCTGTGTTGCTAACTCAGTAAGATTTTTTTTTCCAAGCCTTGCTTTTATCTTAAAATGTCAGCCAAGGTTTAGATACAGGGAAAGAAAAGTAGCTTGGCTTTGTATGCATCCAAGAAAATGTCTAAACATGTGATTTATTCCATGAGACGCCCACAATTCCAGCAGTGGTGATGTACCGTTTCCTTCACTATTGGGATCTACATAGGTCAGCAAAAGTCACCATGACCTCCCTCCCCAGCAATCCTGTCAAATTTTTGTGAAGCTTCATTTGCTTCCTACATGGTTCTCAGATCCTCATACTGTGTGAGGCTATGACTCTAATGTGTCTGCTATACGGTTGGACAGTGGTATAACTTCTTTCTTGCTTCTTAATACTTGTTTCTTGCTCTGAATTACCTTCCTCGTAGTATCTGCTAGCTTCTCTGATCTCTTGGTTGCCTCTTGAGACCAGAATCTCAATTAAGGTATCTTCATCAGTTCCAAGTCCCTAATAAAAGCAATTGAAGTTTTAGCAATGTTATTCAATAGAACTTAAAATTCTTATCATAAATATGATGAAAATCATTGCCTTGGCTTTGAAGGCACATCATGAAATGAGAAATAAAAATTAAAAATATTGTGATTCCATATAATGAAATTTCAACTCCTTTGGAATTAAATTTTTATCACATTCAACGTACTGGTGCCCAAAAGAAGTGCTAAAGGGATCAAACAGTGCACATAAAAGATAAGAATTCAAAATTACGGAAAAAAAGACCTCCTTCCCTTTTTTACTTTCTCCTATGTAAACATGAATGTACATGCTATGGCTCCCATTAGCAACCAGTTTTTGCAAGGCAGAAAGAGTTCATTCACACAAAAGGATCTCCTCCAACTTTAAAACGCAGCAGGGATTACTGGGTCGTGTTCTCATAAACTGAGTTACCAATACAGATTTATTTAATAAAATGAATCTAAAATAAAGATAATACACAAGCCTTGAAATCTGTGTCCAGTGTTATTTATAGGCCTTGATAAATACAGATGGTTCTCYAGAAAAGTTTTTCTCTGAAGATTTTGCCTTACCTTCATAGAGGCTCTTAATTCTTCAGCATCAAATTGAGCTGGAGTTTTGAGCAAAGCCACAGCAACCTCTTCTAGATGGCCTTTCAGAGCTTTTTTCAAAGCCTCTTCTAGACTCTGTTTCAGGAAGAATAAGAAACACATTAAGTTAATGAATGGTAAAAGTGTAGCTGCTGTTCAGCAGCAATCCAAAAATTAGTCTGACCTCTGACCAATCTTAGTCTACATCATTCCTATATCTAAAATAGAAAGAATTATGAAGCCCTACTTCTAGTTTCAAATCTGTTGCATTTGACACTTTATCTTAATTAAAGCGTCAGGCAGGGTTTTCCAGTATTCTGGAGTGCTTTCACACATTGCAGTTCAGCTATATTGAAACATTCACAGCATCAGAAGAAGAGTCAAAATAGGCTGCTCGTTTTTCAAGAGAAGATAATGCCATATCACTCTTACAATTATGACTGAGTTTTGTGTAACATTTGAACTAATTGTTTATTGCATGAAGTTTGAAGTGGACATATGTAATATCACCCTAAACAAAAACACAAGTTCTGAAGACAAAAACTATATTCTAATTTGACCTGAATTTAAGTGGGGTGAAAAAAACCCTAAAATTCTGATTTATTCTGCCGCCTATCTAAAAATGTTCTAAAAAACACTGGAAGCCCCTCCCTATACCAGTGCTGGCATACTTGGGGAACAGTGTTATGGTCCTACAATTCTCCTATCCTATTTAATATTCTATCTTTACTCATATATACCATTTGAGCCAGGAGAAACTTTGATATTCTAGATGAAAAATAAGCTTGGTTTGAATATACTTTACCTTCCCCTTAGCCTGCTGATAGGCAGCTTTGATCTGCTGTCGCTGAGCATTTGTCCTCTTAGTCAAAATGTCAATGATGGTGGCTTCATCCACACCTATGAATTACCAAACAAAGTTCCAATATATGCAGAATATATACATCATATAGCCAGTTAATTTTTTTTAAATATTATCTGCTTTATGTCATATTTTGATTTCTTGACCAATTCAAATATAACCAAAGGAAAGGCTGTAATCATCTACAGACTCACAAAATTAGTGATGTAGCTAAGAAACTACATAAACAGATCCATCCAGGACACAGAAATTTCACACAAAAAGTCTTAAAGTGTCTTGAGTGTGGGTCTTCTACTAGAAGAAAAAAACCCTAAAAAACACCAAGCAAACAGAAAGCTACACTAAAAAACAAACTAGATGGTATACTCCTTTGATCTCAGTAAATCAAACTGAAAAAGCTTTTGAAGTAGAGACAAAGTGCCAAATGTGAATTTCGTTAAAAGAGAGAAATGTAACAGAAGCATACAATATATTATCAGCATAATCACTGCCTCCTGCAGGAATTTTATGGAAATCAAGCCAAAAAGTATTAGTATGGTATGTTGCAATATTATTTCCTTCTCTAGAATTTAAGTTTTTACAACCCTTCCTTGAACATATTCAAGTACTTTAATATAGCATTAAGGTCTGAAACCATAATACAACATCAGGCTAGCAAAGAGTAGAGATTCATCACCAAGTAGCACAATTGTATTGCCAAGCTTTTGAAAGTAGAGGCACCCCTCCTGCTTGCCCCTACCTCTTGCTCTGATGTTTTATTCAGTGCTATTCCCAACATTTTCTAAGRAAGAATTCTAATGTAGTAAGATAAATATTTACTCCTCTTACCCTTTACAGTTATAGCTCTATCCAAAGCAACAACATCAGCCGATGGATCAAAATTTGGGTATGTCTGTACTCCAGGGATACCTTTTGAACTCTTCTACAGAGGGGAAAAAAAAAAAAATTTAAAAAAAAAGCAAGCTCATATCTAAGAATATTTTTGTACAGAAACAGATTTGAATGCCCAAATAAGCTATGCATTTGAGATTGCCTTTTATCATCAAGGAACACACAATTTTGTAGCTACAGGTAATTGAGCGGGTTCAATAATGGATAATTGTACCTATTCCTTTCTCAGCTCTCATATTAAACAAAAAAGTACTTCATAAATTGTTTTAGGTACCTGAACACCTATTTCTTAGTGTAAGTTGGATTGCGTAAGAAAATAATTATCTGTCATAATTAGGAAATTATGCTTAAATTTTATAGGCTCTAAAGTCACAATTAAATCCTACAGGTACTTCCAGTAAAGTGCTAATTTCTTTGCTCATTTTATGCAAACTGACACTGTGTCACGTTATGGGTGTCCTCAGCTGATTCATATCTAAGCTTTCAAACACTTCTTGCATTCAAGGTCTTGGGGAAATGTTCAAGCCTACCCCTACAAGAAAGTGAAGCTCTTGCCCAGCTTCTTTGAAACTTAAATTTAACATAAGCCACAGTTTAGCAAAGCATTATCCACTGGTTGGTTTTGGTGAATCTGCTCCTAGATGAGCACTCCATAGTCAGCGTCGGAAGATCTCTGGGAACTGTACAACAGTTCATTTGGCTTGCCCTATGTCAGCAACATGACACATCAAGTTATGGGTAGGACCTAACAGCACTAAGCTAGTCATTCAGCACCCAACTCAACTAAATAACAGATTCTATTCTACTGCTATTACAGAACTATAAAATGCTCCAAGATTCTTGGATGAAAGATTTATAGAAAATTCCCATTGTTGTGATATATGATTAGATTTCTTATTAGAAGACACCAGCACTTCAGCTAGATGAGCCAGAATCRCCTATAGTCTTTCTTGTTTCAAAAACTATTATTTTTAACGTTTTAATCCTTTGCTGTTAAAATAAAATATCTCAAGAGAAAGGGCAAGGTTTTATGAATACATGTTTCACATACAACAATTTGTATTGAATTTTGTACACTTCTAGTATCTGATAATTAAATGTTCATCTCCCTACACAACTGTCTCACTAGGAGCTGTAGAAGAGCACACAGACTGCATACTTAGGTCAGTCTCTTGCATACCTTTCAAGAGATCATTGTGTCTTGTGTGATAAGTCAACAAAGCAACGGGACTGTCTCACTGCCTGTTTCTCAATCTTGCAGGCTAACCTTGGTATACTGGTTGCCATGCCAAACTGATCTACCAGCACTACGAAAATCTCTGTAACCACCATAGCCAAGAATGTCTCAGGACCCTGGGAATGGAAGCGGGAAAGYGGAGCCAAAGGTTTGTTCACAAAATGGTGTGGAGTCAAAATTACAAAATCTAAAGAGACTTAGAGCAGAAAATTTTTGTTTACTGAAATTTCCCCTATATAATTTTGTTTTCAAAATGCAAGCTTTTTAGGGAACTTGTGTGATTTCACGGTGTACTGCTTTACCTTTGTTTTCATTTCAGCATCTTCACCTCATTATCACAAAGATTCTGCATATCATCTTAGCACAGTAACTCTTGACTCCTCACAACCGTATCCCTCCCTTCTAATGTCTAGCAGTACACATTGTCTGAGGCTTTTTAGTACGTGCTGTGGCTTGTTCCACCACAACTGTGACGTGATATGAAAGCTAGGATAAATACTAGTGACTTTACTTCCTCCTTTACATTCCTGGGTTCCAACTCGTGGTTTCCTCAGCCAAAGAGTCCCTGTTTTTTTCATATGCATTGCCTGAACATGTTCATACATGTTCACACAACTCAGCATCAGATTGCCACATTAAAGAAGCCGATCTGAGTGATTCAGTGACTGGCCAGTGGGAATTTTCAATCACACTGAGTAGTTCTGCCTAGGAATTGATAACTAGACTGATAGGTGCAAATAGGAGCAATTTTTCATCTTGTAGCAAACTTCCTAGGTTATATGGTTACATTAGATTATACACTGCAATAAAATTGGGTTCCACTTCTAATCTGCTAGAGTTTTGCCATTGTTTTTCTTCCTTTTGCATTTATGAAAGATGTTTAAATGCTTTTAAACCACTTGTAAGAGTACAGGAAAATAAGGATGGTGCTTTCAAAAACTGATGATACTTACGATACATTCCTGCTCCTGATTGTCCATAAACCATGCCTGCTTCAGAAATTCTGATACCATAGCCATGTTGACAGAATTTCTGGGAAGAGATGCATCAAGTTAGAAACCATTTTTCATCATTTCCAGCACCAGTGCAACTCAAGATTTTCCACCCCCAAAACCACTTCTCTAGCCCTATGATCTGTGGTGGTTAATGTCCCCCATGGTAATTGGCCTGTGCTATTGGAGGCAGGTAACTTTGATGTTTCATGAGTGATGTGATGATTCACAGCCGCTTGCTCACCCCTACACTCTTAGCTACCTCCAGAAGAGGTATTCTTTTAGATAAGAACAGCAGTAGTACTATTTGCTTATAGCAGTACATTAGCATTAGCTCTTACTTACAAAGGGAAGTTACTAGAAACCAATTAGTCTGTCTTTCTCATTAGTTAATCTATCATCTATGCCCATTTAGTTTAATCATTTTGAAATTCACTGGTAAACAAGGGTTCTCGTCTCATCACTTATTGTGGTTGGAGTTCTTGTGTATTATGTTAGAAAAAATGATATTATCTTGTTAAATATTCTTTCATGTAATTTCTTTGACTAGATATTTTCCAAGGAAGATGAGTAAATCTGGATAGTTTTATACACATTGCTTTTTCTTACATATTTTCTACAATTTCTACAAAATAATAATAAAGTGTTACCAATTTAAGAAGAGGAAAGAAAAGCAAGTCCACCCAGCTTTCCCAAAAGTCACTATGCAGAAAAGGAAAAAATGAGAAGTCATGTAACATTAAGTACTCAAAAATAATGAGTTGCTTCATRACAACTTCTTTTGTTGTTGTGGGAAATACTCTGTTTGCTAACAGAAATAGTGAAGAAATTGAAGAAATGAATGGTTTATCAAATAAAGTCATTCAAACTAGATTATTATTATTTTAAAATACTTTTCATCTGCACGCTCTAGGAAAGAGTTGTTTTAAAGCGTACTGTGGTAAGCAGTAACTAGAGATAAAGTTGCTGAGTAAACCAGACTGATTTTGAAACTGGTGTTAAGAGAAAAAATTCTGTTTGCTGTGTTGGAGTACAGATCACATACACGATTATAAAAAATTATGTTAGTTATGCTGGTAACACACCTCCTCTGTCCTGTAGGAAGGGCAGAGACCAGTCTTTTGAATTGATACAAAGTTTAGGACCAAGGGGTGTAGCTGCAGCCCAGCTCTTTCTTACCCACACAGCAAAACTGTAGAGCTTGCTTCTGCATTTAGTAGCCAACAAAGTGACAAATACTGCACACAGCCTGCCTGCAGCTCTCTCCAAAATAAGAGCCAGCCATATTCCCTCTTCCCAAAAAAATTCTTGCTTTTGCTTCCTTCCCTCAGCAGGAAGGGATTTAGGACTGTCTGTGCTACCAGAAAAGCTGAAACTGATTTAAAATCTGTATTTGTGTGTTATTTACCATAGGTCTCAATATAGCGTATTTACAGTAGATCTCAATATAGGTCTCAAGTAGGGTAAACAATGGACAGAATATTCAGTCAGATTTATGGATCAACTTTTATGACCGGCTATTTATTCAGGATCAGAAAATCATGCTCACATCACAATTGCAACCTGCACTTTTCTTAAGTTGTCAGAGTGACTCCTGAACCTTTCTACTGACAGAAGTTAACAACAAGGGCAGATGAAGCAACATGGTATCTGAAATTCTGCTGCATTTTATAACAGCACACTTGAAAGCCATATGCAGCAGGATGGAAACAGTTAAAAGTCTCCAAACTGGGTACACTGAGTCATCAACACCGACATGTCCTGGTATGTCTGCCAGCTGACTGATTCACGGAGCAGAGAAACACTCCAAGCTATGGAACAAGATTCAATCTCCCAGCAGCAGATCTGAGAAGAGGCTGAGACTTCTCATTTTTTCCTTTATTGCATAGTGACTTTTGGGTTTTGGCTGATAAAGTAACCCTTTACAGGGGGAGCTGGCTTCAGGAAGCACTGCTAACACATCCCTTTCTTCTACTTATCCCCACCCATCCTTGACACCAAGCTCTAAAGTTTTGATGCCTTTGGGGCTGGCTGGAGCAGAAGACTACTAGATTACACTAAATTGGATTTATTAAGCCTCTAACACTTTATTTTTTATTATTTAAATTAGACAGTAAGAAAAAAAAGTCTGTGCCTTAAAAACTTTAGAAGTATTTTTTCTTCTTTTGAAATAAAGACACTGGCATGTAGATCTGTCTATTTCCATCTAGTAAAGAAATACTGCAATTTTAATATAAGTCAAAGTAGTCAGTGGCCCTTGGGAGGAGGTAAAGACCTTAGTCTGTCTGAATTAGTTTAAAAATGTAAGAAGCCAACTTACATATAAAACTCTTCTTCTGTTTTGGAAGAAACTGCAGCTGATAAGAAAAAAGAAGACAGGAATCTAGGAAGACAGCCAGCCCCCTGATAGAGACAAGGTCTTGCCCTATACTTTGTCCTGCCACTCTAAAATGCAAAGAGATCATGTAACCAGTACCTAGATCCAGGAGGGATACATTCAGTCCATATATTACTTTAATGTCGTACGAAAAGGACTGGAGCAACTGATTCCCAATGGGAATGATCAACATTGCAATGGGATTGAAAAATCAGACAGATGTCCAGACTGAAAGCCCTGTTTTTTCACAAAAATCACCATAATATCCCTTTCGGTCTGGCTCTTTATCCCCTGAAGATGCACCCTCGAACAGGACCAATCAAAATTTTTTACGGTTACTAAAAATATTTGAGGACACAAACTAGATTTTCATACTACACTCTGTATCAAATGACAGCATTTATCTGTACTTTTTTAACCATATCATAAAGCATGTCAGATGCCTGGTTACTTTCAAAGGTTCAATACCAGGATCTTGATRTAAATTACAGTCATGACACACAGTCAGAAAAACAGGCAGAAGATCTAATAGAGTAATTTACTTTGCAGTGGAAAGTCTGCTGATTATGGAAACATCAGAGAGAAAAACAATCTCATCCTTGTAAAATTCTATGGAAATATTTAGCAGAAAGAACCCCAGATGATACAGCTTTTATGTGGCTTTGCCAAGTTCTTAGTCAGAAAAGCAGCATTTTGCTCTCATGTTTCTAAAAGATTGCTTTGATTTCTAAAACTTTATTTCTGGTTTGATTTCTAGAAGAGTTGATTCCCATCACTTTCATGAATTCCTCTACAGTCATAACGCATCAAACTGTGGTTAAAGTAACAACAGCTGTTTCTATTTTTTAAGTTTATATACACAGCATAGTAGTTTTCTATGAACTCCCGTTTTACTGCAGATTTCTACAGCAGCAGCCTACTGAAAAGGCAAAGAGAAAGCCTTTTTATGAAATGGTCAACTCCAAGTAAGATTGCTTCTGAAGTTTTAACCTTTTTTTTCCCCCCCTTTATTTAATTGCATTAAATAAAAGCAACAATTGTCCAATCCCTTGTGCACAAATGTTCCAGAATGGAAAGAATTCCTCCTGCCCACACTCGTCTTTTTCCCTGACAGCAAGTCCAACCCACAGAAAGTTTGGACCAGGTCACTTGACAAATTAAGCATACAATTTCTAAAATGTACTGGGTCTATAGAGAGCAATAATGAACTACAAAATCCTACCTTCCTCCTCACAAACACTGCCTTGCAGCGCTGCACAGTCTGGAGCAAAGGAGCAGAGAGCATTCAAAGCTTTTATACCCTGTGCAGGAAACTCCACCCAGCAACCAGTGTTTCCACAGCCCTAGTAACCATCTGCAGCAGCTGTATCTGGGTGCCACCCAAAGTGGAGAAACATTAGGGGGGAAAAAANGTCATTGGAGTCATTGCAAAACTGTGTGCTGGCAAAAGTATGAGCAGATTTCAGAAGGGAAAAGATAACAAATGAGCAACCCATGGTAGCTCTCCTCTCCTGGCCTGACCACATCCCCAGTTTTAATAAATTGCATAAATCTTTTGGGATCATATGACTAAATATTAAAAAAAATAAACTTCAGTTATTATCTTCACATTTTGACATGTCTGATATAATTTTAAAAGTGAATATATTAAGATACATCTTTGCCCAGTAAAACTTTGAGAGAAGAAAGAGTGAAGAGTCAAGGCAGCATCCTCACTCCACTGAGATCTGGTGGCTATCAGCTCTGCATCTTTTGCATGTGCGCCCATGACAAAAAAAAACCCAGGAATACAACACCTCTAGTATTTCATATAAATAACTTTTTTTCTTGGAAAGAAACACACTGGAAAAGGCAGATTTAATATAAGGGAAATAATTGGCATCTACATAATTAGAAAGAGACTGAAGCAATCAGATTAAACTCTGGAGTTCAAAGTGAGAGTGGTTTGCACAAGAGGAGGGTATATCTGCTGGAAGTGGTTTTCTGCAAGCACTTCCTTGCCCAGCCAGCACAGCAAACACCATGCATATCACTAACATCTCAGATTGGCCCGAAGCATGATGTCCAGTGAACTGTTGCTGAACCAGAAGTGTTTGCAGTGGGCAGATACAGCTCCCAGCAGACTTCCTTCTTCTCCTGACTGGCTTCATAGGTACCCCTAGAATGGCTTATCTGCTTCACATGAACACACATGAAATGCAGTCTACCCTTGACACCCATGTCTAGCAATTAATTATATGAGGAGGAAGAGGAACAGACAGAGGTAATCATTAGAGGGGACCCTCAGAAATTTCTCAAATGTAACGTAACACACATGCACATTCTAACATAGCTTACATCTTCCTCCCTACACCAAAATGTGTGGTGCTGAGAGTAATCTGCTCATCACAGTCAGGGAGGTCCCCATCCCAGCAGTCCAGGGGTGCTGAAGGAAACAGCAGTCAGTCCACCCCAGCCCCAGGATCTGCCCTCAGCAGTGGCCTCAGCTCTCATTCCCCACTTGAGCCACTGCCCTGCTGCCTTATAGGGGGCTGGGACTGAAAGTGGGACCCCGCCTATAGGCTGATGGCCTGTCACATTCCCATTCCCAGAGAGGTGCCAAGTGCCTGGAGCTGGAGCTGCCTACAGTGCCCACCCCAGGTGTCCTGCTCCTGGCTGGGGTGATGGGACAGGAGGGGCTTCCAGRCACTGTCTGCTGACCCCCATGGGAACACTTCTAACCCCAGGGAGTCCCCAGCCCCCCAACTCTCTGTGAGCAATTTTCTCCTACGCTTTGTTATTTCCTTTCCCCCTGAACATTTAATATATCATTTCACAAAATTATTTTAGATGTACTCAGTAAGCTGAATAATTGAAGGGACCTACCAGCTGACAATGATACACTGAGCAACTGTCAGCTGTATGTTGATTTGTTTATTTAATTATGATGTGTGATGTTCAGATTACTCTAGTCCATCTGAATTCCATGTCAGAATGACACTAGCAGTCTTATTTCACTTGGGTCAGGTGTTGGCCAGAATCTCTGTTTTTATTCTTTTTCTGGGAGTGTTTCCCCTGCCTATTAATGAGCACAGCTAAGGGTGGGTGGGAATCAGTGTGCTACAAGTGCATAGTAAGACACTCCTCCATGTCAACTCATTTTTCTAGTATAGTTTTTCCATAATCAGATTACTATCCCATTTTTATCATAGTATTTTTTAACTTCTGATTTAGTTCTTTTGTTTTCAGGTTTGTTTTTTTTTTCAAATCTAATTCTATTGTCTTTCAGGCCCATGTTTCCACCTTCACAGTGATGTCACAAGAAGGCATTGTGCTACTACTCATTGCAGAAGCTGTTTGCATTTGCTTTTCCTTCTTCTTAATGGGTGGGAAGATGTTGGTTGATTCACTGTCTTCCTGGAGGTTGACTGAGTCACCATCTGCACTAGAGTGCTTCATTGTACAAAATGCTGACACTTAAAAAAATGCACTTGAATTAGATGGATCTCTTTAAAATTGTTTATTGTTAAGTTTTTAACTGTTACTCCATCATTTGTTTCATAAAGCTATCACAGTTTGCATATTGTTTATTGTTGAGTTGTCATTATTTATTCAGAAGTGGCAAAGCATGCAGCCACTGGTGTAGATGCTCAAATGTCTCAAAAGTGACAAAAATAAGTATGTTTGTCTACAACACTGAGTGCATGGAATGCAGTTGAGGGAAACAGAAATGTTCAGTGAAAATAGAAAAGAAAATGGTCACTTGATAAACTGCCAGATTTGGCCATGCCAAATATTTCTCATAAGGCTAGTGATGACATTTCAGTTGGGAAGATGGGATTTCCCCAGACAATCCATCCTACACAAAATGACAGGAAAATGAGTCAGGAATTTTCATGGAGTTTGAGAGTGAGAGCAGCAGCCCTTACATCTATTTCAGAGTCTGCTACCAACCTGCTGTACCTCTGCATTTATTCTACCCAAGATACCTTAAAGAAGAGTTAAGTTGGGGAAAATTCAGGAAATTATGATTCTACCTACACTAAAGCAAGACCCCATTTTACAGATGACCTTCTGACTGCCTATGAGATAAACTCTAAGAGAAAATTGATGCTCACATATTGCATTGTTATGAAATATCATTATCCTGAAAGAGCTCCTGGGAGTATGATCAGGTGATAAATCATAAAACAGAGCTCTACCTGTTTCATGCCAAGACAGCCATCCATTTTGAACCATCTGATAGCAATCCAGAGCCAACTGGAATCTGCCACTCACATCTTTTGCACCTTATGACTTCATTTATTTTCAGTAACTTTTATCCACCTCCTAAAAAACTGAGAAGGAATGCATTACTCAATTTTCTTAGGCACCCAGAAACTTCAGTGTACCACCTGTACGCAGATTCCAGGCAACAGAGACATTAATATCAAYGATACCGATTTAAGAGCAGGACGTACAGCAGGCCTACTGAAGGCAGTAACACTTCCAAGAAGACATTCCAGAGATAATGCTGTGTTTTTACTAGCACATATTTACCAATTGCTGTAAAAATCTTGGTTTAGGAAGTGTGTCTCAGTTACATTATTCAGAAAAATATCTTTCCTGCATATTGAGGTATAGGGCCTCCTCAGACCTTCATCTCTTCCTTTGACATAATGAGATTAAATATCAAATTCAGAGAGAACAGCTACACTATCTATTAATTTGCACCTGATCTGCATGATTCTAGTGGGGCCATCTAGAGTCGGGTTATGATTATGTGTATCCCTGTGATCCTATATTATGGGCTGGATTGCTTCAAATCTAGATATACAATTTCCTTTTTTAAGTTTCATGCTTAAAAAAAAAATCTTTAGACACAATAGGATTCATTCTAAACTGTGTAATCTCTCTTATGGATTCTCTATTAAAGTTTTATTTTCATTAATATTGTATTTCCCATTCAGATAATATTTCAGTTCTGAATGTCTTTGCAAGCTTGTAAATAGGGAAAAGATTTGACAGCATGCATTTGTTGATACTGATGCAAAACAAATCACAAATATTTTTGAGGAATTTTCTAACAAGGATTAATTTTATTTACACTGCATAAAATATTTAACACCTCTGTCTTTTAACATGGATTTGCATTTTGTTATTGCCTCACAAAATACGGAATTAGCAATAATTCTCAGGCAACAGGAATTCCATGGTATAATCAAACATGCATCTGTTTCTATAATCAGCTTTAATACTTACTGCTCTTTTAGTTGCAGTAAATACATTTCTGCAGTTCCATAAATTTTTAGAAGTGCAATGGGATATTCTGAGTCTCATGGTTAAACATGGCTTGGCTATCCAGGAGACAAAAATCTTAGTGAGCAGCCTCCTGGGCGGAGACGTAAAAATAGCCCACCCTCTCATAGAAACAAGCAGAGTAGCCGCATGAGAAATCACGTCAAGGTAATATCATTTTGGAGATTAGAGACCTCATTCAGTTTAAATGAACTCAAGCTCAGAGAAGCGCTTCCAAAATGTCCAGAATGTCTCAGACTGCCTTCCAGACAAGAATGTCTGTAACTGTGTGCCAGAGTAACTTATATGAGGAAGATGTGGATCTTCTAGGCAGCCTCTAGGAAAAAAAAAACTTTAGAAATCCTTGTTACACATATCTTCTTCTAAATCACAGTAGAACAAAGCAGACCTGTGACAATAATAGTGAATAATGGTGGAAGGTAAAACTCAGTGCATATTCAGGGGAAAGTGCTAAGGCAACAAGAAAATGTTGGAATGCATAAGCTTTTTACTGTCCTATGCAGTGTACAGTGCTAATTAGAAGGTGTAAGTAATAACAGAAGAGTCAGTCAGGTCAAGGGAACACAAGTGACTTCAGCAATTGAACTGTTCATAAAAGCTGTGGAAACATCGGTGCCCTTAATGGAGAAAATGTCCAAACATCCTCCCTGACAAAAAACCAAACCAAAACAAGAGGGTTGGCGGTATGTCACAACTGATCTTAGGAGGAATGAAACTGGGCTGTCTCTTCTATGGAAACCAAGCAGCAGGATGAGCAGTCCTCTGATTTACCAGAGACTGAACCCTGCTGCACAATTAGGTTGTTGTAACGTCAAAGACCACTGTAATTAACAAAATTTAACCACCTGTGGCACTGCAATATGCAGGTTAAATTTAGCCATCTGGGATTTCCCAGGTCATTTGGCATTCTGAAATTGATTCTTTGAAGTAGCTTTACATCTACTGCCATTCTTGTGCCACTCTTTCTTATAAAGAAAATTAATATTATAAACATTTATAAATACACCCTTAGCAAACTGTGCTGCTTTGGTTGCTGTTGAGATACATACCAGTGGGTGGATCTATTGACAAAAAAAATGTCTGGGTTAAAACAATAAAATGTATCTTATTCTCTGTATACAACACGGAGCAAGTGTCATGCTCTGAATTTTCAGAATCACTTCAGTCAAGGTGATATTGTTCTGAGTGGCATAGCCCTGACTTGGGTCCCACTACTGTGAAGAAATAAGAATTACATAATAAGGGCATAGTAGTAAATCATGTTTTGCTCATTGTCTAAGTTCAAGGTGTGGTAAGAACAGTCATAAAAAACCTGAGGAAACTATACATTCCATTCTTTCTTGTCACATCTTGTTCCCAGAATAGTGGGGGTAGTTTGTGGTTGGGTGAAGTTTTTGAAGACTATTTGGATGTTCCTATTTCACTCAGCAGCTTACTTGCTAAAATTAGGAGACAGAACTAATTCACAATTAGTCAGTGATTACAAAACTGATTTGCTTCTATGGAACATTAGAATAGTTTAATCTCAAATAATTTTTTTCATGTACCTTTCCCTCAAATATTCACAAAACCAAAGTATTGATAGTGAAAAATCTAAACTGCAGTATTCCATTTGAAAAAGTATTTTTTCTACCCTTCTCCATTTTATGTGGTTTTTTTTCCATAATATAAATACAAGTTTATTGTTGACTTTCATCAAAATATGATTTGTATCCAGGAGATTTCCTACAGACTTCTGTATTGTGATATTGAACAGGAATTCCTTATTGTGTTTCCAGCTAAAACTGCAGAAAAATCCTGTTCTTTTGTTTCAGTTTTACTCTAGTCTGGATTGCCTCAAACTGGTAGGGAAGAAATACCACTAGGGCACGATGGGTGACATGGTGCAAGTCAGTTATTAAAGGGGAATTTGAAAGTATTTAAGCTTGTTTCTGATTCAGAGAGGACAATGTTCAAGGCGTGTTTGTATTTGTTGTAATTTGTACCATTATAGAACTGCCTGAAGGTACATAACTCAGAGTTTGATTTGCATCTGATTTTCCTCAAAGGAGAAAGATGCAGATGCAACATTTCAAACATAGCCCAATTCTATACCAGTGTAAATTATTTATCCCTGGAGCTGTTACAGGTTTCTCAAGATAATCAAAGTCATTGGGAGCATACAAACTGGAACATGATACTCCTAGCCATAGAAATTTATCTTCACATAATTATGCATGAACTCTCATGGATAACAAAATACAAGAGACAAGAGTGATCTGGTGAGTCCCAATGATGGTAATTTAAGAAAAAGTCATACAGTATAACTGATTACTGTAGGGATCTTTTGAAGGGTATTTTCAGTAAAAATTTGTCAGATAAAGATTCTTCTTAAAGTAAAATTAGCAAGAATACCAGCCAAAACAAACATACTGAAAGATCTCGAGATATCTGTAGCACTACCAATCTGTTTTATTGTGTTTGTTTAACAGCTAGAATAGTCACATCGTAGTTCAAGAATGGGACTACTACACAGCCCTCAAAGATTAAACAAAGCAAGAAACATCACAGTGAAAATTAAAAATTTAAGTAGAAGCCTAAAATACCCTATTTAGATACAGCTGGGAGTCTAGTATTTTCTGTTTGCTTTGCTAGTTTCTTCATTTAGCAGTAGTTGTTGTGCTAATACGTCTTACATAATTTATTACTGTAAAAATAATTTGGAAATATAATCTGTCAAATATGTTTTTATTTTTGTAAGATTGTGAATATTTAAAATCAAACACCCTCATTTGTTCACATGGTTGATTTTCTATTTCTTTTTCTCCTTTTACATTTTTTATTCTTTTTTTCCCCCCTGTGGTAAGAGGAAAGAGGAAGGAAGGCAAAACCACTGTTTGCAATCATAAAAAAAGAAAAATCATAAAATAGTTCCTTTAAAAGAAAAAACTCTCTCATAAAAGCCTTTTATATAGGTCCCATGCTGTGTTCTTTACCTCCCAGTGAAGCTATAAAATGTTCAAATTAGCACAGTTGAGCAAATAGTCATAGAAATTAAATTAGTTATGGATTATTTGTGCAAAGGTTCACATGGAAGCTGCTTCCTGTAAACTCACAGCGAAACTGCTTGCTGAGTTAGTGATACCAAAAGCCTTCCTTTTGTACTATAATCTCAAGGCAAGTTCCTGGATTTAGTCCTTTTTGTCATAAGGGTGGGGTACACAAAAAAAGCAGTGAGGTAGAAATCCTGAGCCGCTGGTCTCACCTGCCTTGGCTGGATCACGTCAGCCTGCAAACATCATTCTTTTCTTTTGCAATTGCTAAATAGTACTTGCTGCTCCCTGTTTCTGCTGCTGTTTTGTTCATAACAATATAGGAATATGTCAGAAGTTTCGTGCCTGGAGTTATTCCATGAGACTTGGGGTTTGACTTACAAAATAACCTGCCTGTCTCAGCTGAGGCCAGTCACAGCACAGTGGCATAGTCAGTGATAAAAGTCTGGGCTTGTTTTACCTTCAGTTAGCAGAGAAGGGAAATGGCAATACACTTCATGAAAAAAATTGTAAAAAACAGGGAAAACTTTGTTCTAATTTAGTAACAGCTTCATCTGGACCAATTTAATCACTCATTTAATATGAAAATAGAGCTGAAATTATATAAAATACAACTTGGAACTCTATCAATTTAACTGCTCCTGGAAGTGTAGCAAGAGAATCATGTTTCACATTCTTTCAACTGTGAAACAAGTGTAGAGATCAATAAATTATTCTAATGGAACCCTTCTCATCTTGTGGGTATTTGTGCTTTCAGATATATATAGAAACAACATGTATTTTTTTTTTTTAACTTATAGTTAAGTTTCCTACAGCTTTGAGTTTCATCTCAGCTTTAGTCTGCTGGCAAAACAGACATTGCCTGACACAGGAGTCGGTGAGAAGAAACCTGATCCATGTCTATTTCACTTTCTGCAGGTATCTTGTTGCCTAGTGAGGCTCTTGCTTTTTTTTTGCAGGTTAAATATTTATGTACACAGTGTGCAGGTTTTCAGAAAATACCAGAAGTTAACTCTCATCACTCTGGAAACCCTAAGAAACAGACGGATAACCATGGATGATGGTAATTATGTAGGACTTAGTATGTATTTAGTAAAAGCAAGAAATATTTGTGTATGTAACATTATGACAGCTATTGAGAGTGGAAGGGTGGAGCCAGGCCACTATTTTCTCAAATAAGTTGAGTGCAAAGTCTGAAGAGGACAATCACCTGTTTTTCAGGGAAAGGAAAGAACTCATGCATATGAAATACATACTGAAAGAGCTAAGTAGAAAGATAAGCACAAATGAATGAGAATAGTTTTAAACACGGCTAAGTATTTTTCAAAAGCTGTCTTGCTAACCTAGGAAATGTGTTTGAATGCTAGGGGCAATTTGGAAAGTTGTATATGTGTAAACATATATAAACATTTAGAAAAGTGTGATAAATTAAGGTCTTCTAAGTAAAGTCACTGCAGGTTTTACAAATAGTTTGTGATTTTTTAGAAAAATAGGCCTGACTTTTCAGAGTTCAAGAAGTTGTTGAGTATTTCAGGCACAATACTCGTGTCATTTCAGGAAGTGCAATCTTGGAAGATGAGCAAGAGAGATTGTACAGGGAAATCATCAAAGGGCTGATGAATRTGGCTTCTGGTGAACGTGTGAAAAGTGGAATAATGGTCTGATAATGTAAGAATCTTTAGTTATTTCTCAGAAGACTGAGTTCAGAAATCTTCAAAAATCATCGATTTGATTGTAGGACAGGAAGCACTGAATTTAAAGAAAGGGAGTTTCAATTGGATTTTAAACATAAATCATTTTCACGAATAAGTGATTGAAAATGTGTTAAATAGATCCTAATTTCTTTTTTGACATTATTTTAACTAAGACTATTTTTTTTTTGCAAACTTAGACATTTTCTCAGCTTCACATCCCTGCTGCTTATTTCTTTCCTGAAATTTTAACTCCTGTTTGCTGAAAAAATAAGGTTTCCTTTTTCTGCAAGGCAAATAAGGTTTCGCAGAGGATTCTGCCTCAAAGAAGGGATGATGATGCTACAAAAAAAGAAAAAAAATTATATTGCCAAAAGTTGTGGGTTTCCTTTTCGATTTTCCACAGAAATTACATGTATCCTAACAGTGACATCTTAAATTTGTCTTTAAATTGCACCTGTACTCTTAAAATAATTTTTGTTGTGCAGATTACCTCCTACAAAAACTATTGTAACTGTTCAGGCTTTGGGTTTTTTTCTGATACAAACCCTGGTGTGGCCATATTTGAGGGCTGACAGGTGACCAAGGTTGGGTCTCAAAAATTAAAATAGTCAGCATCCACAATCACTGATAGTTTGAAACTGTTTATTAAGTATGTGTTTAGGGTTAGGATAAGTGAAAGCAGAAGGCTAGATTTTATAATTCCTTTTCAAGAGCATATAATTAAACAATAAATAAGCAGTTATGCAAAGCCTATAACAAAAGTGCTGGGTGGTTTGTCTTGCCCCACCTTAGGGAGCAGGGTGCTGAAAAGCAGTGCAGGGAAAGATGAAGAAGATTTACAGCTTATTCTATGCAACCTGCAGATTCTGCCCATAAATCATGAGGGAACAGTCTTCTCTTACCTAATATTAGGCCTTCCCATACACAAAAATATTTGTAAAAGTACTTTTTCCTCAGATGTCAAACACAATTCTCAAGCATTATGTTTAAAATTTAAATGCAGTGTATCTCTGTGACTTATAGTACAAAATGCATGCCTTCATTTTCAAGATGAAAGATCAACAAAATACAGCAAGAAAAGCTTTGCTGTCTGTGGTAGCAAACTGGAATATCAACTTTTGACGTGTGTGTTTTGCTCCATATTGGGAACTTATCAGGTGATAGCTGCTATATATTCTCTTCTTCTTGCCAATATACTATGTGTACATATATATACACATATATATCCCTACTGACTGTTTAACCTTCACGCCAGAACTGAAGAATAACAAGTTAAATACATTTGTCAGCTCTGTTGAGCAATACAACTGGGCAAGGTTGTTACTTAAGGCAGCGTAACCTGAGAGTGTTAGAGATAAAAATGTGGTTTGACCAGACAGAGTAAAAAGAAAATGTTTGCGTAATACATTTCCATCTGGAAAAGAACTGAACTGTAGCTTGTAGCAATGTAAATGAACAAGCCTTTACTTGTAATACACTGTCCAAGTTCATTGCTAAATCACTTTCAGGGGATGAGATGGAGTTGTAAAAGGTATCCTGGTAGGAATCTTCATGCCAGCCAACACCAATGTGCTGTAGTACTAATGAGGAAGGAGTGAACTTCAGAAACAATCCAGGCAGTTGGTAAATAGGAGAGAAAGCCACTATTCCATGCACAAAAAAGAAGTGACTGTTCAGAAGGCCCATTTTCCTACCACTAGGTATACTAGCAGCTATGTTGCWACATCCCTACTTCTCTGAGTGATCAGCAGAATGGATAAAAATGACAATTTCCCCTTTTTTGTAAGCCACAAAAGGAAACAATATGGTCTTGCTTGTCAGGACATTGGGAGAACAGTTACTCTCTATGCACATCCAGTTTCATGCTCCATTTTCCGCATGATGAAGGAGGAAACTATCTCTCTCTGCCCAAGTCCAGAAGCCATGGTCTTCTCTTTCACTCTGGCTGTTCTAATGAACCACACTTTAAGGGCACTCCCACCACTCCCACCAGTCCTCTCTCAAACTGCTGTTGTTTGGTTTGCATCAGAGCACAGAGAGTGGGACAGGCTCTGTTCAGTCTGCTGATATTATTATAAGAAAGCCTACTGCATGCATTTGCACTATGGGTAATGTTGAATAGCCGAGAGTTTGTGCATCAATAGAAAGTGGTGTAACAAGAAGCAAAAAATAAACTTGCTCTCAGGCCACCTCTCTACACAAAGTTATTAAATGAGTGTTTGTTTTAAACTATGAAAGAGTTTAAAAAAGTGTGGTTTAGGAGAGTCTTGGTGCAGGCACTGAACGGGGGATTACTATTCCTAAACCTCAAAGGGATATCCCATGCCATGTGGTATTGTGTGCTGCAATAAAAATTTAGAGTTAAGAGAAAAAAAGGATTTTTGAGTTACAGAATTTGTCTTTTAAGTAGTAATTATATGTGATGGAGCCCTGCTTTCCTGTAGATGACTAGAGGTTGACTTACCAATGGAAACTAGTGAATTAATCCCTTATTACGCTTTGCTTGCAGGTAGCTCTTTGCTTTACCTATTAAACTCTCTTCAACTCAACCCATGGTTTTTGTCTCTTTTATCCTTCTGATTCACTCACCCATCACTGTGGGGGTGTGAGGAAGTGGCTGCATGGGCCTCAGCTGCTAGACAGCAGAAGCTGGGATCAATCTAGCACCATATTCTTGTGCTGCTTCTTTGGGTAGTGCTACTTACTAAATTGATCAAGGAAACAGTAAAAAAATTTCAAGCTGTGGTGATAGTGGGAGGGAAGGATTCGTTAAACAAGACTGATCTTTGTTATACTGCATTTCTGAGCTGCATTTCTCAATCTATCATGTAAAAACATTTTGTCAGCTTCAATAGCTAGGTAGAACTTCAACTGGTCCATGGTCATGTCAATAATAACTTTGCTATCATCATAATTCTTTATGACCACTTTGAAGTGTAATTTTCATGCCTTTTCAGTGGGCACAAGCCAAGTTTTAAAGGCTTTAGCACTTTTTTTGACATGTTGACAGGCAGTGAGTAAGTCCCAATGCTGACAACCTACCCAGATAGCTGAAACTACTGCTATGACATGAGTTCAGTTGCTGAACTTAGAGTCACCTACATTTTCATTCCTGTGCATGTGCTTTAATTGCTTCCCAAAAAGCCTGTCATTTTTATTTCATGTTCAGAATCAAGTATTCATTTTCTTCCTGGCTGTTCCACAAACCTTGAAGATCTAGAAAAGCAACATGTTTCTCTATGGAACTTAGGAGGTTGGCAAGGTATTTTTTTTTTAAAAAAAAAGGTTTTTTTCTCATAAACATCTTTGATTTCTTTAAAATCTATCAAGAAAGCCCTTTTCTGGGCAAACAGAAGTTGATCATAAAAAAAGAGATCAAGTATCTTAGAGATATCCAGAGATAAAAGTTGGCCAAGAGTTAGGCATTGAGGAGTGTGTTTGAGATGTGCTTTTGGATGGAAGCTGAATGAGACTTGCCAGATTTTATTCAGGATAATGGTGAATTCTGACTATTTTATTTCATGGACCTTGATGTGCTTTACTAATTCAGCTAAATCTGACAGTCAAACCAATATTATATCACCGAATCCTGTTAGATTTCAAAAAAGACAGAGAGGAAAGACCCAAAACTAAAGGTTTGCTCTGATCAGTTTCTAAGAAAGTCACCCAGGTTTAATCAAACTGCTGACAGTTTTCAGTATTTTGATCTTAAATCCATTTTGGTGTGTGATATTACAGATCTTGTTTTGTTTCACAAAATTTGTTTTTAAGATTCTCAACTAAATGTCTTGTCCTAGCATTTCATTAAAAACAATTATGTTGCCCCGTTTTTCAGAAGCATGGGTGCAAAGTGTTGACCTTTCAGACTGGCAAGTCCCCAAAGATTCAGTACAAATTGATCCTGAAACTAAACCACAGACCACCACACACTCCACTGTTCTTCTACCAGGCAGCGTTGTTGATTATTCAGAGGACGTACAGGAGCATCCTTCGTTTGTGATTGAAAGTGTTGTGGTAGAAGACACACCTGAGGAGGGTAAGTAGTACTAATAGTGCCTCAGATGTTCAGAATGAGATTGTACTTCACTGCTTTCCACAAAAGGTAGTGGTAGTATCTGTATTGTAGAGTCACAGAAGCAGAACTGCATAGGCATTATAGTCCACATAGTCATCAGTGCTTATATACGTCAAATATGGACAAAATCAGTATGGATTAAGTGGAAGGGTTCCTGTCATGATTCATTTATAGCTTATGGACATGATCTTCAAGCTCCTCATGTACAACAGATGCATAGTGGGTTTGTGCCTGTTAAAACTAAAGCCATCAGAACAGGACTAGATTTTTTTATATGGTCTATACCTGAAACTTCTAAAAAAAAGTGTGCAATCTCTCTGAAAACTGTAAAAAAGTACAGTTGTAGTTGTTCAGAAATAGTGATGTAGCTCCCTAGACTCTGCTGGATGCTTTCATTGTAGCCATTATCTGAGAGAGAGCTCTGGTTTGAGAAGCCTTACATTCTAAAGGAATTAAACTGCAAGGAGCTGTTGTGCCAGGAGTGCCCTTTGAGACCAGTCTGACCAGAGGCTTTGGCAAGAAATGGAAGGAACTCTTACAGATGTCTCATCCCTGCCACACCACAGAGTTCTGTGTGAGTTAACTCACACGAGTGGTGTGAAAAGTAGCTTTCAGAGTTATATGCTCTGTGAAATGCAGAGCATTTTAGCATTCATTAATTAACCAGCTGAAGTTTCAAATATTTTTCCTCCCAGTGGTCTATTTAGATTGAAGACAGACTTTGCAGCTGTGTCAGTACATGATGTAATAATGTATTTTTAGGTTAGAAATGAAATCTGGATGTCTGATTAATCTTTATCCTAAGGAAAATATAGACCCTATGGTCTTGGCCTGCAAGCATTGATGTGTAAGTGGCCAGTTTTGCCCAAAGTAGGATTATATGAAGTGAAGGGCTGCTATGAGTCTCCAAGATGGCAGAAAGAAAACAAAATGCGAACCGAAAGGCTGTAGATGTGACATGTCAAGTCTTGTAAAAAGCAGCTGTTCTATACAGATTTTGTGTCCTTCAATGACATTATTTGCAGAACAAAAGCTGATATTTTTCTATATGTAATGTATAGCAATTAAAAAAATGAATTCAGATAAAAGAATAGCTTGAGCCAAAGGTGTTCTTTGCAACATGCATTTTATGTATTCCCTAAATCACCAAAATTGGATCTTGAAAAATAAGATTTTTACGGCTGTAGCTGAACAGGATCTGATGATCCTTCTAGTACCTGGGCAGACTGTATTTTAGGACGGTGCATCCTCTTACAATACACCTAATAAAAGCAACATTCAGAGAGGGATATTTGTTAGTATGAAATCAATGCAGTATGTAACTAAATGAGAATTGTGTTAGGAACTCAGGAAAGGTTTACGTTTAAATTCCTCAGTGCACAAAATTTCTTAATTTCTGATAATTGTTTCGACCAATTCAAAGAGTCAGAGGACTTCTTTCAGACCGGGTTTTCTCTTTCACATCAGAACATTTCAAGGTGTTGTGGCTTGGTTTTCTCACAGCAGGAGTGTTGCATGCATCAATAGTGCTCATAAATAAACTTGAGTCAGACACGCCTCATGTAACACTGTGATGCTGCCCCACCTCTTAATACACACACACATTCACACTCACATTTTCCAAGAWATTGGGCAAAATCCAGTTTATTTTGTAATTTTTTAAAATAACATTTTGAAAACATTCCAATAGAAGATGAGAAAAAAGTCAAGAATATAGCCCTTGCATGCAATATCTCTATTTTCAGCATCAAGTGGAACCATTGAAGTCTCACACAAGTCCTCACATCCTTCTCATGCTTGTGGCTTTCTCAATTACTTTGCATTCTCTCACATTTTATATTGCTTTTAATTACCTAAAACACTTTTTAGCCAAAGAGAATCAGAGCAAGAATGTCAATGATATTCACAATATTTTAGCACTTGATTTTTGTTAACAGATGGAGAGGGAAACTCATGGTTGCACAAGCTTGGAATGAATATAAACAAGTGGTCATTTCTGAATTCCCTGATTGGATGGAGCAAAGACAAAACTCAAGACAAAGGTATATTTACAAAGCAAATATTATTCTTTCTTTCTGGAACAGATAATGCCTTAAACAAAATGAGGAGGTTTATTCTTTTGTTTTCCCTTGTACGTGAGCTCTGATTGAATTAAGCTGTGTTGTTTGGATTTTCAAATAAAATTCTTTAGCTTAGATATACACAAGTCACTATTCTAGATAATTAAATTAGTATTAGAACTTATACTCCTGTTAGTTAATAATGATACTGGGTTGAGAATTGTGATGCTTAAATTAGTTTTCCAGTAGGAAGTCAGCTACTGTATAAAGCCAGAGCAATCTGATTTGGGGCAAAAGAAGTAATTTTATGTTCTTATTTAACAAAAAGAAAGATCAGAAAAAATTTAAAATGTATATCATACTCTGATTAAAAAATGTGTCTATCAAATAACTTGTAAAAGGTAGTTTTCCAGGATGTAAATTGTCCTCTTAGTTGTGGTAAAAGCTAGCTTTCTTAAGAAGCAGCATGTTTCTGCATGGGTTTTTTAACCTGATTTTTAATTTTCAGTATTAATGACACAAATATATGTAAGTAATGAATATAAGAGCATTCAGGAGCAAGTAAATTGTCAAACACAAGTTTGCATGATGGTGTCCAGATATAAAAGCTGACAAGTCTGAGTTGATGTATTTCTCCTCCCAGGAGCCTATTTTTTTATTAAAGGGGGGGAAAAAAAAAGATAGTTAATGCCTCTAATAAAAATTTAAAATGTAATATGTATGTGTGAAGTTGAGGTTCATTTTAGTTGATAAGGTAAATTTTGTTTTACATTAGATCAGTTTACCACATCTGGAGTTTGTTCTGCTGCTGATCACAAAGCAACTGAGTTGAAGGAATGTACAACCAAAGAAGTGCCATACGTTCCGTACAGCTTAGCTAGGCTGCATATCATCAAGGTAAACAAAACCTAAAACAAATATCCTCTTCCCTCAAAGAAAGTCCCCAATGATTGAATAGTTTACAATATTTTAAAAACTGACATTTTAATCAAATGTCTCAAGTGCCATCTGAATTTAGATCAGATTGTAAGTTGCTTAAATGCCTTTCCCAGGTAGGTTTCTAAAGATAAAAACTCCCTTGTAACTGTGTAACATCTTATATATATTTTTCATCATTATTCTTGATTGCTGGAAGTGGTATGTGACTGAAGTCTGAGGGTTTTTTTCCTATTACAGTATTTTTGGTGCCAGAAACTAGAACTTCTGGTTTTGTATTTAGCCATATTTAAGTTACGGAACATCGTACGTGCCCATTCATCTGTATATAAAATAAATACAAATATACATACATCCTGGTTTACTGGTTTCCTTGCTTTATTTATTCCACTAAATATGATCTTGTATTCTTGATCTTTTAGTACAAGTCAAAATAGTTCAGTGGTGATTTGTTTCGTACAGGCTACATACAGACTACTGAGCTAGCTCTAAGACACAACTTAAATACCTGAAGCAAATTTTGTAGGATTTCAAATTATTTTAATGAAATACAAAAAAAAATAGATTGTATTATGTAACCACATTTTTCTAACTATTTTCTGACTTTTTTTTTACTTTTTTAATTTTATTTAATAGTTTTTCTAACTATTAAATGCAAAGATGAGATCTTCCCCACTGCTTCCCTTTTTTTCCCAGTTATAGGTCTCATAATGCTACTCTTCTTTTTCAAGAATTTTAAAATTATTATAATGATTATGTCTTCAATTTTCTATTTAGATCACAGCATTAAAAAGGAAGAAGTGGAGGTGAAATGTTAGGACCTAAAAAGAAATTCCTTTTCCAGTTATTCACAGACTTTTCTTCAATAGAGTAACATATTTTCTATTATTGAAGCCTGAAAGTTTTGGCCTGCAGTTCTGCTGACTATTTATCTCGGGTTCATTACAACTCGTGTTGCTAGTTGTTCTGAGTTTATAATTTCCTTTTTCCTCTACAGATTGTAAAAGACATGCAGCAAATGAAAAACAGACACATGAACCTGATCAGAAAACTAGACGATATAAGGAAAGAAAAGCAGGTAATTATCCTGGAGCATTAGGACCATTGACGATTAATCAAAGTGATACAGAGAGATAAAATCTACTTCATTCAAATTACATCTCCATTCATGTACCATTTTTAGTGTCTTTAAGTAATGTCAGTGTATCCTGAAGTGTGTTTTATCTTATAACTTTGTGAAGTCTGGTTTTACTTTTTGTCTGGCACAATGGCAGAGATTTTTCCAAAATTTATTTGTTACTAAAATTTTCTCTTAATAACACCTTTATGTCGTGACTGACACCACGGTTTCAATATTTTCATTTCTGTAGGCTGTGCCCCACAAGAATGACTGCATTGTTAAGGACTGTGCCAGCCTATATTGCCTTTATGGCTTTTTTTTTTCCTGAGGTTATTTTTATGTGCTTTTTACTTAGTTTGGTTTTAGCCTTGCAATATTTTGTCAGTATGGTTTAGAACACAGTAGAATCTCTTCATGTGTAAACTCCTCCAAGGTGACAATGAGGATCCAGAGATGCCATTCCTGTGAGCAAAATTCCACAATACCTCTCTTTCCTAGGTGGAAGCGTTTCTGCGTTCCATTAGTCAATAATTCTTCAAAAAAAGATGGAATTACCTACATCATCTTTCACTACTCTGTTCTGGAATGTTTTCTTGCAGTTACAACTTCACGTTTCTGTTTATTTGTCATATCATTCTCTGTCTTAGATTGCAATGCCAGATGTAACCAAAAATAAGTGTTCTATATACCAGCTGTTAAAACCAGGTGGAGCTATGTTCTTTATCTCTTCCATGACCCATCCTCCCCCCAGGGGGATATTTTCTGTTAGTGGGCCATTGAGTCTAACGGGATGACTGATAAAATTACATCATCCCATTGGAAAATGCTCCACCCAGGGGGAGGAGCCAAGCAGTCCTACTTGGATGTAATCTGAGGTTTGGACCACTACAGTCAGCCTTTTCCCACTGGATTCCCAGAGGAAGACCAGACCCATCTATACCACCACTGGACCTTCAGAGGAAAGCTTCACCCTTCTACAAGATCATTGTTTCAACAGAACCCCATCTGTCACTCCAGGAGAACTGCAGCCACCATTTAATCGGACTGCTACCAACACCCTGACCCACACTCTGTCACTGTTTTCGTACTGCCGCATTTTATTTTAATTTTTCTATTAAATTGTAGTTCTGACTTGGGATCTCCCACTGGTTTGCTTTCAAAGCAGCACATTCTCCTTTTCTGATCCAGAGTAAGACAGGCACTCAGTTCCTACAAAGAGGAATGATTTCCACACCATTAAAGTTTACTCTGGGCACACAGAAAGAGGAGATTCAGAAATTCTTCTAAAGCCACCAAGGGGAAGTGAACAAACTCTTTGGACTGCCAAATAAAATCTGGAGAATTTCCTGTATGTAGTGTATTGTACAAAGGCTAGATACCCTTTGGTGTAGAACAATATTTCATCTTGTTATCAGGTTGTCACATCTGCACAAACATTGCAATACCAGTGTAAATCCACTTCTGCACTTCAGTAGGGATGTAACCCTGGCACAGCCACATCTTCTGCTTTCAACTGACTACATGCCACTAAGGGAAGAGAAAGACAACAAAGAAGAACACAGATGTATAGCAAGACACAACAGTGTGCTGGGCACTGATGCAAGCACAGGAACTGTAATGATCTTACTTCACAGAATCGCTCTCATTTTGGTTGCTGTGTGGATTTTTTTCATGCTACTTCCAAAGTTTCCCTTTATGAGCTAAGTTTAATTTCTTTAAAATTGCTTAGCTGTGCTTGTGTGAATTCATTCTGATCTGCTCTGAGAAAGGCTTTGGTTTTTATTTCTGCAGAAAAATACATAAAATATATGCTATTTTAGCAGTAACTTTTGCCTGAAGTCTGCAATGAATGAGAGTACAAACCTCCTGTGATCAATAGTAAATATTTGCAGACAATATAAAAGATTGAATAAAGAGAATGAAGAGAGCCTGATGTGGAAACTGTTTCCTTTATCATTCCTGACTTTCTGTTATCATTCACTATTCATTTTCTCAATACAATTTTTTTATAAAGGAGGAGGCTATAACTAATATAAAGAAACATTACAGTGAGAAAACGAGGTGTCTGAAGTCCCAGTTAGAAGCTTACCAAGAGCTGATGAACAAAAGCAACATACACTGGCAAGATACAGTTAAGGTAAACAAGTATTTCTGTTTTACATGGGGATAAGCACATCAAGTGCTTACAGAGGTTGCAGGAACAGGCTCTATAATTGATGGTCTCTTCTTATGGACAGCCAGTTAAGTGAAGACATGCACTTTGTAGAATTTTATTTAAAAATAAGCTATGGTTTCCTCCTTCTGGAGTTGAATAAATCTTTGCACAGTAGTTTCAAACTAGTTTTCATAGCTTGACCTAGCTGTGCTATGCACTTGGAAATAGCTCTACTTTCATGTAAATAATGTGTGAAGGATATTCCTGGAATATATAAGATGTGTGCTCTTTATTTGGTGATGAATAGATATTAAGGTTTATCTGGTTCCTCCTGTTCTGCTACCAAGGAAAAGGTTCAGAATCCTCAAGCATTTAGAAAGAGTCTTTAAGAACAGATTACCTCTGGCCACAGATGTTCATTGCTAAATGAGGAATTTTAGTTTTTCTAAGGTCTACCGACCTTAGCATCTTGGTCCAAATGTTATAACTTTTCAAGGCAGGGAACAAGAAGTCTCAAACTGGATGCCTTTTCGGAAAATAGTGTTGTAGTTGCCATCCCTTTTGCCTTATTTTTTTGCCTTCAGAACCTGAGAGAAAGAAACAGACAACTGATCCAAGAGAAGGAAGATCTTCTTTACCAAATAAAACAAAAAACAGAGAACTGGAGAGAAGAAAAGGTAAAGAAACAGAGTATGTGTTTTCTTTTTGGAGTCAGATGGTGTTCTTGCTATTGTCTCCAGTGTGTGCTGTTTGCCTGCCTGTCTACTTTTAGATATATACATGTAAATTGGTGAAGATTGAACTACAATGTACTTGCCTTCCTTTTTTTCAGAGAAAAATGTAGGTAAGTTTTCACCCTCTCAACAGCAATGAAGATGACATATGCTGTTTTGTCTTACTATATTTTTCTTTTCACTAAACATTATTAGATGGTAATTTTTCTTGCATTCCATGTGTTACGTCTTGTTTTGAAGAATTTCAAAATTACAGTACAGCCATCGCCTCTTCCTTGTTTAGCAAGTGAAATTTAAAATCAACAAAAGCCTCTCATTGTCTAAGTTATTGCAATATTGCATTCCAGCTGGCTGACATAGCAGCAAAACTACCTTATTTGATAGTTCCCAGGAAAAGCTCTCTACTGTTTATGAGGCTTTCCAAATTTGTCTGTAGTAATGACAGTTTAATTTATTAAGAGCATAGGTGTAAAAAAATAAATTTGTTGGGTTTTTAATAGATAGCATTGGTAAAAATGGCCTGATATTTGTTATTGTCTGCACAGGGCTCTGTTCTGTTGAATATGTGCAACTCTTCCTTTAATTTTGCAACACTGCTTTGTTACAGCCACTTTTCATTGCAGTTCTCCAAGACACGAATTCAGGAGGATCTTACCCAACCTTGCGCTGGGAAGTGGTGGGGGTGGGAGGGGTTCTGGGGGCGGGGTCTGTGAGGCAGACTATTTTTTGATTCTTGGAACAGAATGCAGACTTCTAGCTGAGTGAAGATCTCCGGCAGGTGTTTTTAATTTCTCTTTTCAAGTGTCCTAGCACCATCTTCTGTTTAAGTTCTGCATAGCACCAGTATTTAAAAACAGAGTTTTCACTTTTCAAACATATTGAGCTGTGCCCACTGTTATAATATCCTATGCCTTATTGATAAACTGCAAAAAAAAAACCCAAAAAAACCCCATAGGGTTTACAGATCATTTGACCTAATTATTATATATCGAGGAAATGTAGCAAAAGTATTATAATGAAGAGTTAGAAGTGATGAGGATACTATGTTCTAAGGCTTGTGGGAGGAAGGAGTATTTTCTGTTAGGCAATAATGCTGGCACACACAACCTTTGGCACACACAACCTTTTCTCCAGAACTGCAGTAGGGATCCTTGCAAAAGTTTTTGTTATTCAACTGTTTCAGGAGAATCAATCATATATTCTCTGCTGTCGATTCAGTAGTTCGGACAAATGCTTAGGTATGAGCACAGGACCCCTTGGCTGAGGGTCCTGTGAAAACACTGGTGTCTGAGCAGTGTTTGGTTTATTTCTGTATTTTCATTTCCATTGACATCCAATTACTGCTCAATAGCCCGTTTGTGTAGATTGTACATATAAGTAGCAACAACATTATTTCCATGTTCTTGATTATTCTCTCCGAGGAAATATAATGAAAAGTGGTAGAGGATTGATTTCCTGCTGTTCTTCTTTTCCTGTCTTCCAGGTCTGGATTCTAGAAAATTTGTGTAAAAAGCGAGATTACCTTTATACACAGCACACACTGAGTGAGTGTTTCTTCCTTGTTTGTTTTTTTGCTTACACTGAGCTGCATACCTGCTGAAGTCAATATAAGTATTTTCTTTCCAGTACTTTGTGCACAGATGGAATAATAAAAGAATGTTGAAGCTACAAATACTGCCTGTATTGACTTCAAACTTCTTAGCACACTTTGCTTTTTACAGTCAGCATAATTTCTCAGTAGGTTTCTTTCCACACTTGTAGATTGTACAGAAATGTACAATGTAGAAATGTAGAAAATGTAGACATGTACATTTATAAATGTAAAGCAAAACAAAGCACGAATCCTTAATAATTGAGTTTAAATAAATTAAAATGAATTATTGATGATAATGGAATATTGATTATAAAAAATTACTGGTTTGTGATAAATTCTTGATTTCTAAAGGAAGATAATTTCACATTATTGTTGGAACTGCAGACTAGAAATGCTGAAGTTATTCTTACCTGGTTTTCTATTGTTTTCAATTCAGCTTTACAGGAACTACACAACATCAGTTTACATGTGGAAAGATTGCAAGACCTCATGAATTTCCAGATAAAAATTCTTCAACAAAAGTCTGAAAAAGCAGAAGGAGAAAATTCATATGTGTCAGAGGTTTTACTATTAAAAACAGAACAAGTGAGTACAAAAATGGAAATTTAACTGGTTGTCTATGGGATTATTGTAGGTATTTCAGTGGCAATCAGGCTGATTCCAGCAAAAGCTGACATCAACCATAGGCATAACTGATAGTAATTAAGGTGTGCAAATACATACATAGCTTGAGAATGATGTTGAATGATTAAGACATCACAATAATGAAACAAACTTATTGGTTCAAGAATCCTCAATAGTGTTCTATGGCTCTTATTATATATATGATAGTAGACTTTTTGTTACACAATGCTTTTAAGTATCCACCTCTTTCACTGATAAGAACTATATTCTGAGTGTTGGAACCAAAGAAACTATCTTATTCAATATTTCATTTGCTTTTCTCCATTTCTGTTCTACCTTGCTCATTAAAATCTTGGTAGTTTTGTATGAAAGCAATCAAAATTTAGATCTTAGCTTAGTGTATAAGAGTTATCTTTGTTGCCTGCAGGCAGCTAGTGAAGAAGAGAAGACTGACTGGTTAGTGGAAAAGCAATATCTTTGGCAGGCACAAAACATCTTGCAAGAGATAAAAGAATCTTTACAGAAACGAGAGAGGGAAGTCACTGAGATCCTACAAAGTGAAAGAAGATTTAACAAATCAATGAAACCTCAAATGACAGTGCTAACATTCTTGAAATCTCTTATCAAGATGGTAAGAATACAACTTCTGCAAAGATGAAAGTTTATTTAATGGGTTTTCTAAGTAGTTCATTAAAGAAAATGAGTGCAAGTTTAGTTTATTAATGTTACAGTCTTAAAAATGGCAAAATGTTATTTTGTAGGCATTAATTTACAGGTAAGATTTTCAGAATGACACATGGAATTAAAGACCAACTTGAGCACTCATTATTTGGCATTATTTTTAAAGATAAATAATGAAGCGTGAGAGTGGTACCAGGGTCTGTTTTTCCCAGACCTTCAGTTATGTGAACTGCATGAACTACAATTTTTTTATCCATGTTAGGTTCACACCATGTACTGTGATGTCCCTGGGGCACAACAATGCATCCATGAGCTTATCAGGAAGAACGAGGATGAAAGAGCTGATCTGGAAGAAGTTTTTAATAATGCTCAGGCTGATATTCTGTCCTATGAAATATTTTGTGGAAATGAACTTAGGAATAACACAAGGTATATTGAATAGTTAATAAAACAAAGATAGAAATAACATAGGAAAACAATGAGCTCTTTTCACAGAAGGAAAATATATATTGAAGAATGCTGTTATAGTTTCCATGTCTATTTATGGGGGAAAGTATTAAAGTAGAGTCTACATCTATATTATGAAAGAAATCAATAACATAGAAATACCTTGTATAAAAAGCAGAAAAATATTTCAGCTTAACTGGTTTGTGTAAGTTTTATCCATTGTGTTATAAAATATGCTGAAATAAGCTTATTTGGCAGCCCTGGGCTACAACAAACATCAATGTCTTCTCTTCCTACCTTTTCTGCAGGAAGTTCCTTACAAATTAGCTTCTTTACAAATTGACTTCCTTACAAATAACATCTGCTTTTTTTTTTTTCTTTTTCCTTCTTTTTTTCCTTTTCTTTCTTTTTTCCTTTTTTTTCTTTTTTTTTTCTTTTTTTTCTTTTTAATGCTAGGACACACCTGCCAGTAAAGCTTTTCAGAAACATTGGGAAAGCAAAATCTGATTTAGAGTATGCTGAAACAGAAAAAATTGTGTTTGATTGTATTCAGACAGGAGAAATCCCCAACTGGATTAAAAGGGATTGTCTTTATGTGGCCTGGTCAGGTGAGAAATCCTCTTGTCAAGTCACAGAAGCTTAACTATTCTCAGCCAACATATTTCTGAATACATAAAACAACAGTGCAGCAGTAAAAAGCATGTTGTTGCCATGTCTTAAGTGTTTCCATGCCACATCTTCAATTTTGTGCATTTTAGTGGGCTAATATATGAATTGTAATAGTGGGTCATGGCTTGTAAACACAGGGCTTACAAATTTATAGTCCACCATGCATCTTTTCTTTGGTATCTTAATCATTTTGACAAAAAGCATGCCTTTTTATATTGTGTCTAAATATCTCAATGCATGTTTTAGGTAGATGCACCCAGAATCTTCCCAGATTTTGCGGACATACACTGAATGGAATAACAAATGTGGAATTCACAAGGCAGTAACCCCTTTTCAAGAAAACTTAAAAATATCCATTGCATTAATTTAACACAATATGCTCTTCTAGTGGGACTAGCAGAAAATCTAAATTTGCTTTTCTATGATTCTGCAATACAAAACCTGGTCTCAGTGAATTAGGGAAAGGAAGGCAGTTGTCCTCTTCATTTTGAAAAAAATGATTGTTTCTAATTTAGAAGATTTACTGGGTTATATATTGATCCTGTGTATCTATATAATTATGGGAACTCTCCAGAAGACCCTGCAATATGCTTTGAGGAGACAGAGACACAATTCCAAGGAACTCATTCAGAAGTTTAAAGTGGAAATCAAGGTAATGCATTACAATGTATCACCCAACATGGTTTTAAAGAAGTTATTAATGTGCTCATTTTTACAGCTATTTTTAAGGGATTTGAGATTTGCATAATTTCTGTGATGTTTAAGCTCGTTTGCATCCAAAAATGACATAGTTTTTTTAACTAGTGAATTACAGGGTTACAATTTTCTGTGCATAAAATGATTCCCCTGTTCTATTTTGCACCTGTATATCTATTTTGTTGTTCATGTACAAGTCTTTGTGCGTCTTGGTGGCCCTTGATGTCTGTTACAAGTAAAATACATTAGAATCATAGAACTCTTTAAGCTGGAAAAGACCCTTATGACCCTTTCAGTCCAACCATTAAAGCAGCACTGTCGACTACTAAACCATGTCCCTAAGTGTCACATCTACACAGTTTTTTTAATACTTCCAGTTACGGTGATTCAACCAGTTCCCTTTACATGAAGAAATTTGACAACCCTTTACATGAAGAAATTTTCCCCAATATTCCAGTCTAAATCTCCCCTGACTCAACTTGTAGCCATTCCTATGGTCCTGTAGTTTGTTTCCTGGGAGAAGGGGTATTTCTCCATCACACTCCCCCCTCCTTTCATGTAGTTGCAGAGAGCAATAAGGTCCCCCCTGAGCCTCCTTTTCTCCAGTCTAAAAACCCACAGTTGCCTCAGTCAATCCTCATGGTACTTGTGATCCAAGCCCTTCACCAGCTTTGTTGCTTTTCTCTGGACATGCTCCAGCAATTCTGGTTTCATATATCTAATGATTCAGGATACATGGATTCCTTGCTTATTAAAAAAGAAGACTTGGTTAAGAAAGAAGCATTGACTCATGTGAATTTACATCAGAGTACATAACTGAAAAAAGTAACTGTTTGAATTGAGTTTTCTCACACTGGGCATGACATCCATGTACCCTGGCAGGATGCACCCATGAGTGCTGAGAGAGCTGGTGTAAATCATAGCAAGGCTGCTCACCATCATCTCTGAAAGGTCATGCAGTTCAGGAGAGGCGCACAAAGACTGGAAGAAAGCAAATGTCACCCCAGTTTTCAAGAAGGACAAGAAGGAGTGTACAGAGAACAACCACCTCAATTCCTGCAAAGGCAATGGAGATCCTCATTCTGGAGGCCATCTCTATCCATGTGGACAAAGAGATGATCAGGAGCAGTCAGAATGGATTCACTAAAGGTAAATCATGCTTGACCAACCTGACAATTTTCTATGATGAAACAACTACCTGGATGGATATTCTGGGGAGCGAGCAGTGGATGTTGTCTAACTTGACTTCTTCAAGTTTTCCCACACTGTCTCTTGCAACATCCTGATAGGCAAACTCAGGGAGTGTGGGCTGGGTTAGTAGGCAGTGAAGTAGATAGAGAATTGGCTGAATGGCAGATCCCAGAGGGTCATAATCAGTGGCACAGGTCAGGTTGGAGGTCTGTCACTGGAGGTGTCACTCAAGGTTCGGTACTGGGTCTGGTATTGTTTAACTTATTTTTCAATGGATTCAATGAAGGGGCAGATACCTCCTCAGAAAATCTGCTGATGTCTCTGAGCTGGGAGCAGAGGCTGGTACCACTGCTGTGCTGCGCTTCAGTAAGACCACCACAGACTGAAGAGATGGGAAGAGAAGAGCTGACTGAAATTCTGCAGGGTGCTGCACCTGGGAAGAAACAAACCCAGGCACCAGTGCAAGCTGGGGTGACCTGCAGGACAGCTGCTCTGTGGAGAAGGACCTGGAGATCCTGGTGGAAAATCCATGGGCCAGCAGTGTGCCCTTGTGGCCAGGAGGGCCAATATTGTCCTGGGGTGCATTAGGAAGAGCTCTGCCAGCTGCTCCAGGGAGGTGATCCTGCCCCTCTACTGAACCCTGGTGAAGCACATCTGGAATGCAGCTGTGTCCAGCTCTGGCCTCCTCAGTACAACAGGGACATGGAGCTCCTGGAATGGGTCCAGAAGAGGGGGACAAAGGTGATCAAGGGACCAGAGCATCTCT